>JALGBA010003065.1:0-16455 GCA_023970755.1 Azemiops feae | reverse complement strand
TGGAAGGCTGTCTGATCTGCAATGGAGGGACTGTAGGCTCCTCTCATCAGGAGTTGATTTCTGCTTCTCATCTCTAACTTTTCAAATCTTTCCAGTGACTCACCCGAATCTTCAGTGGCAGATGATCTGGTAGCTCTCCACCGGTCTGCTTTTGAAGCCTTTGAGGGTGGCAGGGAAGAATTGAGGCATCTGGAGTCTCTGCAGGGTTGGGCCTGGGTTGACAGCCAGATCAGCTCTCCTGGATGCAAAAACTCATCCTCCCATAGCATGCTGTCTGTTGCTTCCTCCTCTGGGGTATCAGCAGCTGCCGGGTCATCGTCTTCAAGCAGATTCTCTTTTCCCATGATGAAATTTTCCTCCTGAATCTTTGCCAGCTTCTCTCAAGCCTAGAGACAGCGGCTGGAGTTCAGGACCTCAGGTTGTTTGAAAAGAAAGTAGATCTTGGCATGATGTCATGGTTCCGATTAACGAAACACTTCAAAGAACTCCCAGGCATTGTTTATCCTAAAAAGTCTTTAATCGTGTAACAAAGTGTCGGCACAGCATGGAGGATGCCAAGATCTGAATTCCCCTCCCCTGAGCACATAATATTCCAGCCTATTTCCCTCCTCTTATTTACAGTCATAAATCACGTTCTCCAATTAGTTTGAAGGGCAAAGTTTCCCTTCCATTCTGTAGCCCGCCAGTTTCTTATCTTACTAATCCCCACACACATTCTTTCTCCTCCCCTCCCAGCATCATCTAATTTAGCTCTAAAAATACCACACAGCTTATACAGAGAGCGGCTGCCTCTTTATATATTGTCAAAGCAAGAACATCCAGTGTTAGCAGCATTGACAGCAGGCAGATAAGAAGCAGATTGAATCAAAACATTTAAAGTGGGAAAGAAAGTATACTTATCCACAAAGTACTTAAAATCTTTGCAGCCATCAAAGAAATTAGGACCAAAATATGTAGCACCATTCTCCATAAAAAGAATCATCAATCCAATAACCATAGAATTAGAGCTCTCAAAAATATTAAGACAAGTTCACCAAGTATTTCATTGTAGCTTGTTAAAACGTGAACTAAACTCATCCCTAAGGCCAGCTGCAGTCCCCCCTCCCCCATCTATCATGGTAGAGGGAGAATAGCATTTTAAGATCAGAGAAATCCTGGATTCCAGGAAACACCATGGGTCAACCCAATACCCAATAGCCTGAAAGAATCTTCCCTCTTCTCAAAAATGCGTGGGTTCATAAATGACATGTTAGAGCCCCTAGGTTGTTAAAAAAAAGTTCCACTCCCAATACCCTGATAAACCTGACTAATCTATTTGTAATTCTCTCTCCTTGTTATTATTTTCTTTCTCACCAGGTGGATCTCTCATTTCTTTAGGAGGGGCGGCATGTCAGAACCCTATGTTCTATGTGCACGGGATTTCTTATTCTTTTTGGGTTCTGCCATTCTCCTGGGGGGGAGGGGGAAACTTGAGGTGCTGATGTGTATTTGCTTTGCTCTGTCTCTTGCTCTATCTTAATAATAATAATAATAATAATAATAATAATAATAATAATAATAATAATAATAATAATAATAATAATAATAATAATAACTAATAATAATAATAATAATAATAATAATAATAATAATAATAATAATAATAATAATAATAATAATAATAATAATAATAATAAAGTTGGAAGGGACCTTGGAGGTCATCGAGTCCAACCCCCTGCTCATTAGATGTGTCTCTAATGGGGTGAGAATGGAATGTATCTCCAGCCATCTGCCTTATTTCCGAGTGCAGAAGAAACAGCGCAGACATCTAACGGCCTTGGAAGTGGCACCTTATTACTCTGTTCTCACTGCACTTTCACACCTGTGGATTGGCCTGTTTGAATCGTCCAGATGGACAGTTTGGGTGGGGTTGCTATGGACACTTTTAATTACTTGATTCATGTGAGAAACCCTCAGATCCTATCTTCTATTCCTGCTATCAACACCTCCCAATAAAAGTTCTTTTTGAAATGATGCCTTTTTAAGAGTTCTGCTTTCTTGATTGAGGCAGGTTCTTACAATACATTTGTTAACTGGCTGGCAAAGAGTTTATCTATTTCTTCTGATTGGTTGGGTGGCCTGTAATATACACCTATTGCAATGTCACTTTTCCCCCCTTTATATTGACCCATATACATTCTGGGGGAGGGTTATATTTGATCATGTGCATTTCTGTAGATATGTAGTGTTCTCTTACATATAGTGCAATGCCCCCTTCTCTTTTTGTAGATCTATTTCTTTTGAACAATTTGTATCCATCCATCAGTACATTCCAGTCATGGGTTTTGTCCCACCAGGTTTCTGTAAAGCCAACTATGTCATACCTGCCCTCATGTACTATTGCTTCTAGTTCACCCTGTTTGTTCCCCAAGCTTTGAGCATTTGTATATAAGCATTTAAGACTTTATGCCTGTCTGTGGGTATGTTTCCTGCATCTCCTGATTGTTGTTTGAATTTTTTTTTCTCATCACGACCTACCTCATTGTTTGATTTGTTTTCTTGGGATTTATGACTGGTTTTGGGTTCTAGAGATTTCAAAAATTGGTCACCCTTCCCACTCAATTTTAATTTAAAGCTCTCCTGATGAGTTGGGTCAGTCTTTTTCCGAGTACATTTTTCCCTGTTTTTGTGAAGTGCATCCCATCCCTTGCCAAGAGTCCTTCATGTAGGAAATGCTATCCATGATCGAGGAAACCAAATTTTTCTTGGCCACACCAACCCTTTAGCCAGTGGTTTATTACTAGAATTCTTTTTTCCCTCAATGGGGGTTGACCTTTTGTTGGGAGTACTGATGAGATCACTACTTGTGCTCCTAGCTCCTTAACTTTATTTCCTAGTTGCTTATAATCTCTCAATACTGAACTCATGTTGTTTGCTGTGTCATTCATCCAAATGTGAAGGAGAAGAAAAGGGTAGTAATCTGTGGGCCTAATTATTTTGGTTAGGTTCTCGGCCACATCTTTGATTTTTGCTCCAGGGAGACAACATACCTCCCTGGTTTGTATGTCTGCAGATGGCTGATTCTGTTCCTTTGAGGATAGAATCTCCTATTACCAACACTTGCCTTCCTTTTTGGGGGGAGTGCAGTCTGCAGTGCTTTTCTGTTTATCTCAGGTGTGTTTGTTTATGTGACTCTTTTAGGGATGTTTGGTGTTGTTTCTTTGCTAGATGTCTGCATGTTTTCTTTGAGGGGGAGGTGGTGGGTCTGCATATTTCCATCTAGGGGGAGAAATCGATTGCTCAGTTTTAATGGGGCTGCTTCTGGTTGGGTTAGATTGGGCAGTAGGGGTTTGTTAGATGTCTGCTGCTTCTTTCTTTGATTATTGTGTTTCCTTCTATGTGTGACATACCTCCATTTGTCTTCCTCCAAGGGTTTATCAGTAGGGTCAAATCCTCTAGGAGTTATTTGTTCATTATTTGGTTCGGTTTGGGTATAGCTTTCTTGTGTAGGTTGGAGTTTGGCTAGAATTGCCTCTAAGAGCCTTACTTTTTCCTCTAGGAGTTCACATAGTTTACATCTAATGCATGTATAATTTAAGTGTTCTTTGGGCATAATCATGGAACATGTATTGCATACCACAATAGTATCAGTCACCTGTTCCATGAGTTTGTTGTTTGAAAATCTCCCTTTTTGGTTGGTGGATGTGCTCTGCTGTTAGCCTTGTTTCTTCCTTCTCTGTTCTAGGTAATTGTGCCTATTTTTTCCTATCCTTTTTTCTGCCTGTTTGTGCTTGTTATTTATTTAACCTTCTTACTATTATGTTAGTTTTATTTATCCTTTTCTTCCCCATTTTTTAAAAAAGTTTTTGAGCTCCAATTCCTTTTTATTCTTTACTAGGAGTCTTCCCTCCCTTCCTATTGGGACCTCAAACTTAATTGTTGTCTTCGTTTCTGTTCTCGCTGTTCTTGTTTTCTCTGCCAGTTCCCTTCTGTCTTTCAGTGCTTGTTTCTGCTCTGGTGAGGCCTTCATTCAGCTTTCCAGTCGGCTCAGCTCTGCTGTCTTGTCTGCTCCTCTCAGCTGGCCACTCAGCTTCAGAGATTGGAGCTCTCTAGCTCGAATCTTCTCTGTTGCTGCTGCTGCTGCATTTCTCCCCTCCTCAGATTTTGCCACCACCAATTCCTCATAACTGACTGATTGCTGTAGGCCTTTTGTCCTCTGCCAGATCAGACTAGCAGGAGGTGGGGGAGGGGGCTGCTAATCTCGCTGGGGAGGGAACGCTGATCAGTCCTCCACCTGGGGCAAGTCTCCACTGGGGAGGGCTGCGGGGCTGGAAGGAGGCAGAGAGAGGGCTGTGGTAGTCGGGCTCTCTCTACTTTGCTGGGCCCTTGGTCAGGCTACCTGGCTGCTCCCTTGAGTTGGGCTGCCTAGATTGGGGTATGGGTCTAGGCAATTACAGAATATGCTGTGACCCTCTGGTTTGCTGCTCCCAACATTCTCCCTCCTTGTCTGCTATTCAGCTGCTGGCTTGCTGTTCTCAGTTGCCTTTTTTTCCAGCATTGGGCTGCTTGGTTGTGCTCCGGAGCTGTATCTCTCATTCTCTGTTGCCAGCTGCCTCCGACTCCACGTGCAGCCATTCATTCGCTGCGCTCCTATTTGCTGGTGTTTTCCTCCTTGCCCTAATTTCTTCTTTTCCTTTATCCTTTCTACCTTCCTTATCTAAATTTCTGCTTCTTTTTCCTCCCTTTCCTCCCGTCTCCTAGTACCTTCCTACTTAGTTTGGTTACTTCTTTCCCCGTGATCTGATACTACTTCTTACGCTGCTGCCATCTTGCAAGTCATCTAGACTTCTAGAATCCCTCCAAGAATATAGAGAAACATAGTCTCCTTTAGGATGTCATATTCTACAGCAAAACTGGCATCATATTGTCCATTGCAAGCCTGCTCATTACAATCCATCCTTCAGAATGATATTTCTCAGTCATAAGTTCCACCTATATAGTTTGAGAAAGAAGACCTTTCCCTAACAGTCTGAAGTGTTATAATCTAATTTATGTCTACATAAAGCCAAACTAGGGTCTTATCCATATATGGTTTTATAGATAAACATGAGCACCTTGAATTGGGCCCAGGGTCTTCAGTTGAAGCGATTTCTACTGACATGTAGTAGTTCTAAAATGTTTTCCTATTAGTCCACTGTTAATTGGCCATATTTGCAGAGAAGACACACAGCCCCACTTAAAACCTAAGTGGTATATCTGGGTAAGATTTCCAATGTTTTTATAATAGTGCACAAACTATATATCAACTGACAAAATGGAAGAAATTTTATATTCGAACAGGCTATTGTTCCATCTTTTAGTAGGAAACTAAGCAGAAGGCATACCGAAAATGAAATTGATTTCAGATGAACATTTTTTTTCTTTTTCAGGTCATTTAATCCATGACATGATCATTTATGTTTTGGAACCCAGACAATTTTTGTTAATGAAATGGTATGTTTGGCAGATTAGAGGCCTGATATAGAAAAACTATTTCAAATCTCCCTAGGATACTGTTAGCCCAGTGCCTTGGAGGAAAAGGTGCAGCTCATTTCAGTTGTGAGTAAATAAATGGCTTTGGCATTCTAACAGAAGTGCTATTTGATGGCAAATGTTTACTGTGCATCTTGCTACATGCAGCCAGAAATACTTATAAAAAGCACCATGTAAAATATTAAACATTCACAACCTAAACAATGTGACTATAGGTTGGAAGAGAGAAAGACCATCTCAGTTTTTTGACTATATGCCTATATAACATAATGTTATGAAGAAAGATACGGATTATTTTCAGCAAATGATACAATCAATTATTCCTCTTCCATTCCCTTTCTCTAGTTATAGTAATAAACTGGATGTTACAGAGAAGTGATAAAGAGAAATATTGAAAATACTATAGCTATTTATTCAATTTTCTTCACCCAAGAAAAAGAATATTTTGTGCATATTCCATATTCCATTCCTATGCAATGAAACTTTAATATATCACTTAAATATTTTTAAAACCTTCATCTGGCAGCAATTATCATCATTATTGTTTTATTACTATTATTTGTTTAAATGTATGAAAAACAATATCTCCAATAATAAGAATATGATAGCACATGAAAGTAATAACTCATTTTTCAGTAATCAGTTGCCAAAGAAGAATGCATTGTTACAATCAAAAATTGATCAGTAATCATAGTGGATTTTAAGAGAATAAATGGACATACAGTAGACTGCCATTGTCTCTCTCTCTCTCTGTGTGTGTGTGTGTGAGTGTATGTGTGTGTGTTGTCATTCCAAACTATTTTCATCAATAATAAACTCTTCTATAAATTACCTTATGTGAAGTTCAGGCAAAATTTCAAACTATGCATGACAGTTTGCCCACAAATTCACCTAAAAAGAGGAAAATGTTGTTATAAGACCCTGAAATTTTCTGTATCTAAATGTTTAATTTAATGTAGTTTAGAAGCAATCATATATACAATGGATAACTGCAAAGACTTTTCTGAAAGCAAGATGGCAGAAACTTTATGCAGGGACAAGACATTGATTGTATCAGAAAATGTAGCAAAACATGTTTCTAGCCTGTGGACAATACGCCAAGAGTGATGTGTCCATCTGAGAACAACAAAGCTAGTTGATATAAAATATGCATAAACACCATTCTTTGAAATCTGTATCAAACAGAACCTAGAAGATTATCTTCCATGTCCCACGAACAAAAATACTTCAGAAGAACTGAAGGAGGAAAGCAAGGAACTGGTTATCAGAAATAAGGTATCAGCAAAAATTAAAGTGGTTTAAAGGAAAGAAACTACTTATTCTGTTAGAGGTGACATAATCTTTGCATTTTGCTTTGGGAGTTAGGTAACAGTAATTGTTTTAACTTATCTATATAATGTATTATAACTTATTTTTTTTCCTAAAAATGATTTATCTATTTTTTTAAAAAAAAAATACCTTGGGTCTTAAATTATTTACAACAGATTATGTTATTAAATAATTGAATTTAACAAAATTAATACAAAATTAATTGGTAATACAAACTTAATTTAAAATATTAAGATTTGGGAGCATATTTCTATTGTTCAGTAGAAATATGACAAAATAAAAATGAATTCTCTGAGATGTTAAGTACAGGACAAAAGCAACATTTTCAATGGATAATAATCACAGGTTTATTGTTATAGTCCTATAAAATTCTTCACTTGCTTGTTGCTGACAGTTTCACTATCTGGAGAATGCTTTATTTGATACTAATAAATTAAATATATAAAGTGGAATAATTGGAAGTAACAGGAATATTGAGGAATCTGTGATATTTAATGCTGGAATTCTTCATGTTAAAGGAAAGTAAATGTGAATAGTCAAATGCATATCTTAGATTTTTTTAAAAAAAATACAAATACATTTTAATGCATGCTTAGAGCAATGATAAATAATTTTATTGCAAGAAAAGATGATAGGAAACGAAATTAATGATAGATGGAAGTTTCTAAAAAGGAGTTTTTAAAGATACAACTACAAACAATTCCAATATGTGTGTATGCATGCCTGCAGACATATAAAAAGGAAAAATGAAGAAGGCAACATAGTCCACAAAAAACTCACTGATGATTTGTAAACAAACAACAACAAAATCCAAGCCAAAAAAAAAAATACTTAAGAGGTGGAAAGAGGTTAAGTTCACCAAAATATATTGGTATTATCAAGTAAGCTAAAGATTAGAATGGAGACTTCCGGTCTTGTGTAGTAGCACAGTAGCCAAGGGATTTCGGGGCTCCGTGCCCTTTGGCTGAATTTCTTCCTGTTAGGGGACCCTAAATGGGCCAGAAGTCGCTCCAAAGAGGTGGCAAAGAAGTAAGGAAATCCTGTGGACCATGGAGAGATGGCGGTCAACATGATCGGTCCAGGAGAAGCCTTCCAGAAACCAAGAGGCTAGCCTAATGTCAGAGGTCTAGCCCAAGCTACAAGCAACCGAAGTCAAAAAGTACTACTTTAAGCTGATTGTAAACAGCGCATTTGAGTCTGGGTAAGAACATCGATTTTCTCTATCCTACTTATCAACTTTCCTGAAAAAAAAAAAATCCCAAGAAGCAAAAAAACCTGCGAAAGTGAAGGAGGGGGATCTTTGCCCCACCCTTTTATTAATGGATGTGGTGAATTAAATCTTTGATGGAGGACCAAAACATATAGAAATGAAATGAAATGAATATAAAACCTAAATTTGGATAAGTTTGAAATTGCTGAATGGTTAAGATTCTCATTTTAAAGGCAATTTGTTTATTTTGAAAATTTGAAAAATAAACCGGTGCTGACATCTGGTGGTGGATGAAGCCTATGACAGCTATGGCTTTCATACAGGACTTGGCAAAATCTGGAAAAAACTAATCTGTGCTTGTGACCTTCAAAGCTCTAACAATAGAGAATAGCTGTGACAAAAAAAGAAAACAATCTGGGCTGCAAAGAGAGACTTATAAACTTCAGGGGAAAAAACTTTTTTGAACTTTCTGGATTACAAATATCTACTTAACTGAGACTCCAAAGCTATTTGCAGAGAAAAGAAAACTTTGATTCTTGGCCATCATGGAAAATCAGAGACTTGTAGAAAGAACTTATCAAGAAAAAATAAATACCTTTCAAGAGGAGACATATGATATGCTGCAACTAATTCAAACAATGATTTCAAACCACAAAGAAATCCAAAATAACTTTGAAAATATAAACCAATTCATCTCCAATTTAACTTTACAACAAAAAAATCCCAGAAAACAACAATAGAGAAGGAGCAGATAAAACAGAGAACTGAACACAAATTTGAGGATAGAGACTTAAAGATGGAACCTAACAAAACAAAGAAGTATGATTTAAGCCAAGTGGGAAAAAAGTTCACAAGAAATATTGGATTTGGAAAAGACAACTTATACTTTAACACCACAAAACAAATTTGAGGATAAAAAAAAAGATTGGACAAAATGGACTGCAGAGATGTCAGGAACACCACTAGAACTGGAGAGACAAAAAATGATAAGAGAAACAGAGAGAAAAAGAAAGAAAAAGATTTTCAACAAACATGAAAGGGCAAATGCCTCTTACAAAGATATTATACTTGTCTTACCTTTTATATCTACAGTAACACAAGAATATGGAAAGATTCTTTGATTCAGCAGAACATATTGATTAAGAAAGATACTGGGCAAAACAAAAAGGCTAAAGTGAAAATTAAGAAAATAGACTATGGGACCTATCAGAGAGAATATTTAAAAAAGAAACACTTGTTTAAATATGGTTAAAGAAATAGAAAGATTTTGGATATGAATTTTATTTTAAGAGGGAGGAGCCCCTCTTGATATGAGTAATATAAACGAGTTGAAATGTCTTATATAAAGGAAATGTTTTAAATATTTGAATGTGATTAAGAAAAATTACAATGGATTAAAAAAATGTTTTGAATAAGAGTTAAAAGACCAGATGACTAGATTTATTAAATGGAATATTTAAAGATTAAATATATTTTTAATTATGGGAAAAAAGAATGGAATTTTTTTGGAAATAAATATGTATTAGCTTAGGGGAAACATGGATTTTAAGTAGCATACTATCTTTTTATTTTTCTTTACTCTTATTCTTCTTTTTTCTTTTTTTAGTCTTATTTATTTCTTAAGAAAGGTAAAAGTATTGGGATGAATTACATGAGAAGAAATAGACTTAAATATTTAAATGTAATTAACTTTGAGAAAATCTTAACCAGTAAGAATGTCTTGAACATTGTGGGAAAAACAAATGTAAACAAGAACTGTAAACAGGATCTATGATGAGACAACCAGAATGACTAGATAGAAAAGAAATATTATATTGATGTGATTATTATCTGTAGAAATATTAGAAAAAAATCTATACTCAATTGCTATCTACCAAAACAACAAGAATTGTATTAACTTAAGATTGGCAAAAGAGAACATTATGGGAAAAAGAGGAAATCAAGTAAAGCTATTGTGTGGATTATAGATCATAGAAACCAACTGTTAGTGAATGTTTTTTAAATGTAAACCCAGACAACACACTGTTTACCAAATATTAAGGTGACTATGTTAAAAAATCAATAACATATATTATAAAAAAAATAAAGATTAGAATGGAGCTGGACCCCAGTAGTATTTTGGTCAGTGTGATTTATCTAACACAGATGACCAGAATGTCCACTAAAATGTATTATTTGTTTAATTATAACTTATTAGGATAGGATTAGTTAGGATTTCAGAACATGCTAAACATCAAATATATTTTTACTGAAAATTGGTACATTCTATACTAATATAACTGATATGTTATATCAATTATTTAATCTAGACAAGATAGATCTAAAATTCTTCATAGATAAATTCCAAATGTTAGGAATTAATTCAATAACATGAATAACTTCCTTGCTAAAATTATATGAAAATGCTAACAATTCTCCATATTCTTTAATCACTATACAATAAGATGGCCAGTGTGCTATCTTGTGTTTATTCAGTTCCACTTCAGATATTTATAAGTCATAAGTGACATCATTCTCTTGGGGGAAGGGCTGAAATAACCAAACCAAGAGTTCTGAAATGTTAAATTGTGAACCTCTAGTTTTTTTGGGTTGCTAATAAAAATTTTGGAAACTCACATTTCAAAAATCTTGATCTAAGCAAAGCTGCAAGGTTTCTCTAGACCTCTTTAAATAAATATCATATATATGTATAACATCCTGTATGAAAGTATTGTGGCAGGGGCTCAGTGCTGGGACACATTTCAGGCACTTCAAGACCAACATGTGCCCTGGATGAAGAAACCTCATGGAGATTTTTGCCAGGATCAAAGGCTTATATCTGCAAAGGTAAGACATTGACAACATTGGGCACAGCAATTTCCCAATTCAAATAGAAGTAGATCTAGATTGCTGAAAAAAATACTTTCTACATTTTTATATCTTACAACCATCAACCCTGCTGTCAGCAACTGATGAGGAATTATATGCGGCTGGACTTTTGATCAACAGTGACTTGTCAGACACTTTCCTAGGCAATTGTTCTCATTGAGATATCTGATAATGCTAGAAAATCAACACTATTGGCAACTTCTGCTGATAGAAAACCATGCTGTGTCATCAGTTTTTACTGACATTGCACAGCATGCCTGCTTTTTAAATAAAATCATACTTGTGACATAGCTGCTTAACTCAATACTAGTAAAAACTTCTTGCAAAGCAACATCTCTAAGTGACCTCTTCATGCTTTTGAGAATGAGCATGCCAAAAAACTGAATATTTTAAAGATAATCAGTATATTTGCAAATGAAAATCCAGTTTCTATGGTTCCCATCTGCACATATCTATAGATGATGTTGCCGAGCATCACTCATTGAGTTGGCTAGATCAAACGGCACACAACACACCTAATGCACCATAGTTATTGGCCAGCAGGCAGAATAAGAGGAGGAAGCAGGAGGATTCACATTCTAATGCTATTGCCTTGCTTCCTGCATTGTAGATAAGGTATTATTACTGCTATTTTCATTTTTAAAAATGGTTTCACTTCTTGACAAATGAGTTTCATTATTAGTGTATTCTGTGCATGCTTTGGGCCTCAGTCTGCATGGTATGAGGGTCCTATCTTGATTTCTTTGTCAGAGACCCATAACATGGTTGTGGTATGCCCCTCTCTGGGATATGGTGGTCTCTTCAATTATTGGATAAATACAGCACAAATCATCTCTTGATAGGGTGTTTAAATGTGGTTTCTTGTACTGAGTATGGGGATGAATGGGATGATCTAAATACCATTTTTCAAGCCTGCGGCTGATGAGAAAGATATTATTTTGATTTATATCTTAATTTTTTATCTTGCTAGCAATAAAGACAACTAATAAGAATATGTTAAAAACATAAAAAGTAAAATCTATTTAAAACATATCTTTATTAAACTAAAAGGCCTTCCAAACTTGTTTCCTAATAACTGATAGAATGATAACTAAATGCAGCTTTCAAGGGTGTCTATTCCATAGCATGGGAATGGGAACAGCATAGAAGGCTGTTTCTTTTGTGCTTAATCAATATAATTTGGAAAATGAGAGCTCCTAAAAATAGAGACAGAATAAAAACAACTAAGCTACTGGCTATTTCAGAGATTCCCAACATTTTTTTTTATTATAAGCATATCTTCTCAACTGAAAAGTTATAAATAAGATCAGAAATTCACAGAATTATTATAGACAAACCTTGTTTTTCTTTGTTCAATAGAAATCAATCCAAAATTGCTTTTTTCACTTTCTTCTGAATAATATGCAATACATTTCCTTTCTCTAATATGTTAAGGAAAATCATGCAGGACATAGGTAGGAGAGAGGTTAAAGAATTCTGAATTGCCTGTAAAGAGTTCTCTCTCTCTCATTCTCTCTCTCTCTCTTTCCATCCCTACCCCCCACCCCACCAGAATCACATTCTTAAGCAAAATCAAATCATTTACCAGAATTACCGTAGTTGCCAGATTTCTAGAAAAGCAGATAGCTGAATATGTTCCGAATCCATCAGCAAAACCCTGAATATATAATGAGATTCTTATGTGGCCAAAAAAATGAAAAAATAGAGAACTTTGCATTACTAATTTATAAGGAGACTTATACGTTTAGAAATGATTGGTACAGCAGTCATTTATTTATTTGTTAAATTTATTTGCCACCTATCTCATTGTGGGGCTACTCTAGGTGGCTTGCGATAATAAAAAGGAAGAAAAATTTTAAAAAATGTAAACAGAAGTAAAATAATAGAATGATAAATATATAATGACAAAAGACAAAATGAGAATTGTTCATACTGCAACGATACACATTTTAAAAAATCATTGGGTTCAACAATACTGTGTTTACAAGTGCTATATGAGAAGCAATGATATTTTGATATATCATTGTATTCCAAATCTTCAGAGCACCCTTACCAATTCAAACATCTTTTGTTCTTTCTATTCCCAAAACCTTGAATGCCTCTTCAACACTCCCCCCATCCTCCCTGAAAGTTCAATCCCTCCCTCCACTCATATGAACAGTTAATCCATGTCTAGAAATTCAGGACTGAAATGATTCATATCTGAAGTAGAGAATATACAAACATGATGTAAAAATGCTTTATTGGCCATATGGGTCACCAGTGTTTGTGTTTTGAAGAAAACTAGAGTGAAGATTATATTCTATATGTGTACATTACTGACATCCAATTACTGTGCATACTGTACTGTTCTTAACCTATCTTTCTTTCAGGAAATGATATGTTTGGCAATGAAATCAAGAAGAATGGCAGAGGGAAAATTTTTGAGGGAAATCACCAGACTATAGAAAAGTTACCCAATCTTCTGCTGCACACTGTTTACCCTTCATATCTGGCTACTATCATGAATTTATATGGCAGCAGCAATTATAGAATTGAAAGGTTTCTGTGAAAGATGAAGGATATTGAAAATAATATCAGTAAGTTCTTCTGGGAGACACAATGATGCAATAACTTGAAGGATGGATTTTCTTAAAAGGTATAATACACTATGGTATCTGCTGAAAAACCACATAACTACTACAAAACAACATGGTCTTAGTTACCAGTTAAAGAGTCTATAGCAGCAGAAATAGAAAGTAGTTCAAATTTTATAAATAATTGTCAAAGTGATTTGTAAAAAAACAGCAAAGCTTTCTTCTTCACAATAATGTAATAATAAAACACTTCTCTTCCTCCTTAATTATACTGCTGAAGCCCAAGCAGGCCTGAAAAAATTGGAAATACATTTGCAAGTGAAAGGGTTTGTAACAAGGTTTACTCTACTTTCTACTGCTGAAAAATAATTCTTGGGATGAGATCCACTCAAAGTTTATCTTTTTTCTTCTTCTTTCCTTGTGCAGATACTATCTTGCACCAACTCCACTTCCAGGTTGGGGAAAATATGGCTTTAAGGGGAAAAAAATAGAACTATAAATCTGAAACCCTTGGTGTACCAAACAGGACTCGAGAGAAATAAAAGGGAAAGATGTAAAAAAATGTTAGTGAAATGTGCTGTGGACACATCAGTAAGGATTTGAAAGGAAAACAGGACGTTCTGTTACCAGTTGAGACAAAATGGACTGTCTTAGGCAGGCTCATGTTATTTAATTCAAGTTATTTATTATCAGTGAAAAAGAGTTTGATTTCTAGAGACTGAATTGCTTATCATATATCTTACTAACTGCCAGACAGCCCATTTGGTCAATAAAAAATGTACTAGCAATTTAGCAAATCTGTCCATAAAAAATCATAACCTTATTTATAGAATAATTTTCAGAATGCAAATCTGGAGTCTTTGTACCTTGTAGTTTTTGACAGACATTACTGTCACTTTACAGAGACTGTTCAAAAATATTCTATATACCATACAAGCCTTTGATCCCAACTTATTGAAAGCTTCTTCTTGCAGTTCCAGAGAAGGAAGTTATCATCTTTCTGACATATGTTGCTTTCTGCCTATCCACAGCCCAAAAACTGATCTCACAGCCAATGACATCAAATGGAATCAGGATCATAATTTATACATTTGGCACAACCTATAACATTTTTTTTGGTTAGTACTATTGTTATGTCCTGGGCCTTGCTGAGTCATTCAGCAAGGCTCAGGAAGGCTGCAGGAAGGCTGCAGAGACCCAGACAGACCACGTGTCTGCCCGGGACCAAGACAGGCTGTCTCTGGCCTTGCGCGCATGCGCAAGGCGGGAGAATGGCCTGCAACGATTGGATGTGCATCCCCTTGCAAGGGGAATATAAAAGGCCAGTGGCCATTGTGTTCTTGCTTCTGTTCTGTGAATGTACTTAATAAAGAGATCCTTTGTTGTGACCCTGCCTCATCTCGATGTCTGCTTGCAAGAACAGAACATTGACGACAAAGGTGGGATTCGCCGCATAGGAAGCCAAAGGAAAAGAAGCTAGGGCCAACTCACCTGAAGGCCTGAAGTGAAGAGAAGTGCGGCGTCCAGGAGAAGCAACCACCTGCCAGTACGAAGACGCTGGAGGTGGGCTTGGCTTCGTGGGGCCCTTTCTCCTTCCTTGCAGTGAGAGACGTCGAAGAGGCTATCGGTCACAACGATGTCCAAGCTGGGCTGTCTTGTCGAGTTTGATACTTCGCACCCAGAATGATGGAGCTCTTACGCAGCTCACGTCGAGAATTACTTCAGGGTGAACAAGATCCAAGAAGATGAATTGAAAGCTGCTACTCTGCTGTGTGTCTGTGGGCAAGAGACTTTTGACATTGCTGAGAACCTTGTAGCCCCAGCAACACTGGAATCGATCGCCTATTCCGATCTAAAGAAAATGCTGTGCGAGCATTTTGAGCCCAAGCTGTCTGTAATAGCTTGGAGGCACCAATTCGAGCAGCGATATCAGTGGCCGGAAGAATCAGCTGTGGACTTCGTCGTGGCTCTGAGGCAGGCTGCTAGGCCAGGGCTTTTCAACCGGTGGTACGCATACCACCAGTGGTACGCGAGCACATGGCTGGTGGTACGCGTAGGACGGGCTGAAAAAACATGTAAAAAAAAATGTAAAAAAAAATATTAAAAGAAATTTTTTTGAAAATTTTTTTTTTTAAAAAAAGTATGAAAGTGGATGAGGTGAAGCGGCAGCAGCGCCGCAGAGGCTTGTGGCCAAGTCAGCTGGAACTGCACGTTGCCTGGGTCCTACTGAGAGCCCAGGATCAAAGCGCGCAGCTCCAGGTGATTGGCGGCGGTCTTGGGGGTGGCAGGCAGCCTCACGCAGTCTTCAGGGGAGATTCTGCCGGAGCTGCGCGAGGCATTGCCTGGGTCCCTCCCCCCCGCCCCCACCCAGATGCCCTCGCCTCCCCCAAGCGTTTTTGTTACTCACCTGCTTTCAGCAGCACTCCCTTTCTCCTGTCCTTCTCGGCCTTCGCCATGTGTTTGTGAGACCAAAAAAAAGTTCCATGAGACTTTCTAACTTCTCGCGAGAAGTTAGAAAGTCTCATGGAACTTTTTTTTTTTACCCACAAGCACATGGCAAAGGCAGAGAAGCAAACGAAGACAGAGAAGCAAAAGGAGAAAGGGAGTGCAGCTGAAAGCAGGTGAGTAAAAAAATGCTTGGGGGAGGTGAGGGCATCTGGGCGGGGCGGGGGCACCAACCTTACCCTGCATGGTGGCGGGAAGGTTAACAGCGGGCGCGGGGGGGGCAGGAGGAGCTGCGCAAAGCAGGCGGAGGGGAGGCCGGGCAAATTGCGGGTGCTGGCAGCATGGAGGCTGATCGTGCGCGCGTGTGTGCGCGAGGCAGAGGTGCTGCCCGGGGCCAGAGGGGAGGCCGGGCAGATTGCGGGTGCTGGCAGCACGGCGGCTGATCGTGCGCGCGTGTGTGCGCGAGGCAGAGGTGCTGCCCGGGGCCAGAGGGGAGGCCGGGCAGATTGCGGGCAG
>JALGBA010003064.1:0-13116 GCA_023970755.1 Azemiops feae | reverse complement strand
GTTTTATGGATGTGAGCTTTCCCTGAGGAGTTAGCCCAAGGCGAATCTCGCAATTGTTGGTAAAAATCCCATTAAGTCAGAAAAGTCAATTTTTCAGACACAACTTAAATTTGAAAAAGAAACACATATTCAGGTTCCAGTCGGATGGGGAAGCTGAAAAACCACTTGTTTTCTGGATGTGAGCTTTCCTTGTGGAGGTAGCCCAAGGCGTATCTCGCAATTTGTAAAAATCCCATTCAGCCAGAAAAGTTAATTTTTCATTGAGAGCTGAAATGTGAAAAAGAAATACATGTGCAGGTTCCCCAGGTTTGGTGAAACTGAAAAACCAGTTGTTTTCCGGATGTGAGCTTTCCCTGTGGAGTTAGCCCAATGCATATCTCGTAATTGGTAAAAATCCCATTCAGCCAGAAAAGTCAATTCTTCAGAGAGAGCTCAAATGTGAAAAAGAAACACATATTCAGGTTCCACTCGGATGGGGAAGCTGAAAAACCACTTTTTTTCTGCATGTGAGCTTTCCTTGAGGAGTTAGCCCAAGGCGTATCTCGCAATTGTTGGTAAAAATCCCATTCAGCCAGAAAATTCAATTTTTCAGACAGAGCTTAAATTTGAAAAAGAAACACATATTCAGGTTCCGCTCGGATGGGGAACCTGAAAAACCACTTGTTTTCCGGATCTGAGTTTTCCCTGAGCTGTTAAACCAACGCGTATCTCGCAACTGTTGGTAAAAATCCCATTCAGCCAGAAAAGTCAATTTTTCAGACACAGCTGAAATTTGAAAAAGAAACACATATGCAAGTTCCCCAGGGTTAGGGAAGCTGAAAAACCACTTGTTTTCCGGATGTGAGCTTTCCCTGTGGAATTAGCCCAAGGCATATCTCGCAATTGGTAAAAATCCCATTCAGCCAGAAAAGCCAATTTTTCAGACACAGGTTGAATTTGAAAAAGAAACACATATTCAGGTTCCACTCGGATGGGGAAGCTGAAAAAACACTTGTTTTCCAGATGTGAGCTTTCCCTGTGGAGTTAGCCCAAGGTGTATCTCACAATTGGTAAAAATCCCATTCAGCCAGAACAGTCAATTTTTCAGACACAGGTTAAAATTGGAAAAAGAAACACATATGCAGGTTCTACTCGGATGGGGAAACTGAAAAACCACTTGTTTTCCGGATCTGAGCTTTCCCTGTGGAGTTAGCCCAAGGTGTATCTCGCAATTGGTAAAAATCCCATTCAGCCAGGAAAGTGAATTTTTCAGACACAGGTTAAAATTGGAAAAAGAAACACATATGCAGGTTCCACTCGGATGGGGAAGCTGAAAAACCACTTGTTTTCCGGATGTGAGCTTTCCCTGGAGTTAGCCCAAGGAGTATCTCTCAATTGGTAAAAATCCCATTCAGCCAGAAAAGTTAATTTTTCAGATAGAGCTCAAATGTGAAAAAGAAACACATATGCAGGTTCCACTCGGATGGGGAAGCTGAAAAACCACTTGTTTTCCGGATCTGAGCTTTCCCTTTGGAGTTAGCCCAAGACGTATCTCTCAATTGGTAAAAATCCCATTGAGCCAGAAAAGTCAATTCTTCAGAGATAGCTCAAATGTGAAAAAGAAACACATATGCAGGTTCCACTCGGATGGGGAAGCTGAAAAACCACTTGTTTTATGGATGTGAGCTTTCCCTGAGGAGTTACACCAATGCGTATCTCGCAATTGTTTCTAAAAATCCCATTCAGCCAGAAAAGTCAATTTTTCAGACAGAGCTCTAATGTGAAAAAGAAAAACATATTCAGGTTCCACTCGGATGGGTAAGCTGGAAAACCAGTGGTTTTCTGGATGTGAGCTTTCCCTGTGGAGTTAGCCCAAGGCGAATCTCGCAATTGTTGGTAAAAATCCCATTCAGTCAATTTTTCAGACACAACTTAAATTTGAAAAAGAAACACATATTCAGGTTCCAGTCGGATGGGGAAGCTGAAAAACCACTTGTTTTCTGGATGTGAGATTTCCTTGTGGAGTTAGCCCAAGGCGTATCTCGCATTTGGTAAAAATCCCATTCAGCCAGAAAAGTCAATTTTTCAGACACAAGATAAAATTGGAAAAAGAAACACATATGCAGGTTCTACTTGGATGGGGAAACTGAAAAACCACTTGTTTTCCGGATCTGAGCTTTCCCTGTGGAGTTAGCCCAACGCGTATCTCGCAATTGTTGGTAAAAATCCCATTCAGCCAGAAAAGTCAATTTTTCAGACACAGGTTGAATTTGAAAAAGAAACACATATTCAGGTTCCACTCGGATGGGGAAGCTGAAAAACCACTTGTTTTCCAGATGTGAGCTTTCCCTGTGGAGTTAGCCCAAGGTGTAACTCGCAATTGGTAAAAATCCCATTCAGCCAGAAAAGTCAATTTTTCAGACACAGGATAAAATTGGAAAAAGAAACACATATGCAGGTTCTACTTGGATGGGGAAACTGAAAAACCACTTGTTTTCCGGATCTGAGCTTTCCTTGTGCAGTTAGCCCAAGGCGTATCTCGCAATTGGTAAAAATCCCATTCAGCCAGAAAAGTTAATTTTTCATTGAGAGCTGAAATGTGAAAAAGAAATACATATGCAGATTCCCCAGGGTTGGTGAAGCTCAAAAACCACTTGTTTTCTGGATTTGAGCTTTCCCTGTGGAGTTAGCCCACGGCGTATCTCGCAAGTGGTAAACATCCCATTCAGCCAGAAAAGTTAATTTTTCAGACAGAGCTCAAATGTGAAAAAGAAACACATATGCAGGTTCCCCAGGGTTGGTGAAGCTGAAAAACCACTTGTTTTCCGGATGTGAGCTTTCCCTGTGGAGTTAGCCCAATGCATATCTCGCAATTGGTAAAAATCCCATTCAGCCAGAAAAGTCAATTCTTCAGAGAGAGCTCAAATGTGAAAAGGAAACACATATGCAGGTTCCTCAGGGTTCGTGAAGCTGAAAAACCACTTGTTTTCTGGATTTGAGCTTTCCCTGTGGAGTTAGCCCAAGGCGTATCTCACAATTGTTGGTAAAAATCCCATTCAGCCAGAAAAGTCAATTTTTCAGACACAGGTTAAGATTGGAAAAAGAAACACACATGCAGGTTCTACTCGGATGGGGAAACTGAAAAACCACTTGTTTTCCGGATCTGAGCTTTCCCTGTAGAGTTAGCCCTATGCATATCTCGCAATTGGTAAAAATCCCATTCAGCCAGAAAAGTCAATTCTTCAGAGAGATCTCAAATGTGAAAAGGAAACACATATGCAGGTTCCTCAGGTTTGGTGAAGCTGAAAAACCACTTGTTTTCTGGATTTGAGCTTTCCCTGTGGAGTTAGCCCACGGCGTATCTCGCAATTGGTAAACATCCCATTCAGCCAGAAAAGTTAATTTTTCACACAGAGCTCAAATGTGAAAAAGAAACACATATGCAGGTTCCCCAGGGTTGGTGAAGCTGAAAAACCACTTGTTTTCCGGATGTGAGCTTTCCCTGTGGAGTTAGCCCACGGCGTATCTCGCAATTGGTAAAAATCCCATTCAGCCAGAAAAGTTAATTTTTCAGAGAGAGCTGAAATTTGAAAAAGAAACACATATGCAGGTTCCCCAGGGATGGTGAAAATGAAAAACCACTTGTTTTCCGGATGTGAGCTTTCCCTGTGGAGTTAGCCCAATGCATATCTCGCAATTGGTAAAAATCCCATTGAGGCATAAAAGTCAATTCTTCAGACAGAACTCAAATTTGAAAAAGAAACACATATGCAGGTTCCACTCGGATGGGGAAGCTGAAAAACCACTTTTCTGGATGTGAGCTTTCCCGGAGGAGTTAGACCAAGGCGTATCTCGCAATTGTTGGTAAAAACCCCATTCAGCCAGAAAAGTTAATTTTTCAGACAGAGCTCAAATGTGAAAAAAAAACACATATGCAGGTTCCCCAGGGTTGGTGAAGCTGAAAAACCACTTGTTTTCTGGATGTGAGCTTTCCCTGAGGAGTTAGCCCAAGGCGTATCTCGCAATTGTTGGTAAAAATCCCATTCAGCCAGAAAAGTCAATTTTTCACACAGAGCTCTAATGTGAAAAAGAAACACCTATGCAAGTTCCACTCGGATGGGGAAGCTGAAAAAACACTTGTTTTCTGGATGTGAGCTTTCCCTGTGGAGTTAGCCCAAGGCGTATCTCTCAATTGGTAAAAATCCCATTCAGCCAGAAAAGTCAATTTTTCAGACAGAGCTCAAATGTGAAAAAGAAATACATATGCAGGTTCCCCAGGGTTGGTGAAGCTGATAAACCACTTGTTTTCTGGATGTGAGCTTTCCCTGTGGAGTTAGCCCAATGCATATCTCGCAATTGTTGGTATAAATCCCATTCAGCCAGAAAAGTCAATTTTTCAGACACAGCTGAAATTTGAAAAAGAAACACATATGTAAGTTCCCCAGGGTTAGGGAAGCTGAAAAACCACTTGTTTTCCGGATGTGAGCTTTCCCGGGAGTTAGCCCAAGGCTTATCTCGCAATTGTTGGTAAAAATCCCATTCAGCCAGAAAAGTCAATTCTTCAGACAGAGCTCAAATTTGGAAAAGAAACACATATGCAGGTTCCACTCGGATGGGGAAGATGAAAAACCACTTGTTTTCTGGATGTGAGCTTTCCCTGTGGAGTTAGCCCAAGGCGTATCTCGCAATTGTTGGTAAAAATCCCATTCAGCCAGAAAAGTCAATTTATCAGACACAGCTGAAATTTGAAAAAGAAACACATATCCAGGTTCCACTCGGATGGGGAAGCTGAAAAACCACTTGTTTTCCGGATCTGAGCTTTCCCTGTGGAGTTAGCCCAAGGCGTATCTCTCAATCGGTAAAAATCCCATTCAGCCAGAAAAGTCAATTTTTCAGACAGAGCTCAAATGTGAAAAAGAAACACATATGCAGGTTCCCCAGGGTTAGGGAAGCTGAAAAACCACTTGTTTTCCGGATGTGAGCTTTGCCTGTGGAGTTAGCCCAATGCGTATCTCGCAATTGTTGGTAAAAATCCCATTCAGCCAGAAAAATCAATTTTTCAGACAGACCTCATATGTGAAAAAGAAACACATATTCAGGTTCCACTCAGGTGGGGAAGCTGAAAAACCACTTGTTTTCCGGATCTGAGCTTTCCCTGTGGAGTTAGCCCAAGGCGTATCTCTCAATTGGTAAAAATCCCATTCAGCCAGAAAAGTCAATTTTTCAGACAGAGCTCAAATGTGAAAAAGAAACACATATGCAGGTTCCGCAGGGTTAGGGAAGCTGAAAAACCACTTGTTTTCTGGATGTGAGCTTTCCCTGTGGAGTTAGCCCAACGCGTATCTCGCAATTGTTGGTAAAAATCCCATTCAGCCAGAAAAGTCAATTTTTCAGACACAGGTTGAATTTGAAAAAGAAACACATATTCAGGTTCCACTCGGATGGGGAAGCTGAAAAACCACTTGTTTTCCAGATGTGAGCTTTCCCTGTGGAGTTAGCCCAAGGTGTAACTCGCAATTGGTAAAAATCCCATTCAGCCAGAAAAGTCAATTTTTCAGACACAGGATAAAATTGGAAAAAGAAACACATATGCAGGTTCTACTTGGATGGGGAAACTGAAAAACCACTTGTTTTCCGGATCTGAGCTTTCCTTGTGCAGTTAGCCCAAGGCGTATCTCGCAATTGGTAAAAATCCCATTCAGCCAGAAAAGTTAATTTTTCATTGAGAGCTGAAATGTGAAAAAGAAATACATATGCAGATTCCCCAGGGTTGGTGAAGCTCAAAAACCACTTGTTTTCTGGATTTGAGCTTTCCCTGTGGAGTTAGCCCACGGCGTATCTCGCAATTGTTGGTAAAAATCCCATTCAGCCAGAAAAGTCAATTTTTCAGACACAGGTTAAGATTGGAAAAAGAAACACACATGCAGGTTCTACTCGGATGGGGAAACTGAAAAACCACTTGTTTTCTGGATCTGAGCTTTCCCTGTAGAGTTAGCCCAATGCATATCTCGCAATTGGTAAAAATCCCATTCAGCCAGAAAAGTCAAGTCTCAGAGAGATCCAAATGTGAAAAGGAAACAAATATGCAGGTTCCTAGGGTTGGTGAGCTGAAAAACCACTTGTTTTCTGGATTGAGCTTTCCCTGTGGAGTTAGCCCAAGGCGTATCTCGTCAATTGGTAAAACATCCAATTCAGCCAGAAAAGTTAATTTTTCAGACAGAGATCAAATGTGAAATAGAAACACATATGCAGGTTCCCCAGGGTTGGTGAAGCTGAAAAACCACTTGTTTTACGGATGTGAGCTTTCCCTGTGGAGTTAGCCCACGGCGTATCTCGCAATTGGTAAAAATCCCATTCAGCCAGAAAAGTTAATTTTTCAGAGAGAGCTGAAATTTGAAAAAGAAACACATATGCAAGTTCCCCAGGGTTAGGGAAGCTGAAAAACCACTTGTTTTCCGGATGTGAGCTTTCCCTGTGGAGTTAGCTCAATGCATATCTCGCAATTGTTGGTAAAAATCCCATTCAGCCAGAAAAGTCAATTTTTCAGACACAGCTGAAATTTGAAAAAGAAACACATATGCAAGTTCCCCAGGGTTAGGGAAGCTGAAAAACCACTTGTTTTCCGGATGTGAGCTTTCCCTTTGGAGTTAGCCAAATGCATATCTCACAATTGGTAAAAATCACATTCAGCGAGAAAAGTCAATTCTTCAGAGAGAGCTCAAATGTGAAAAAGAAACACATATTCAGGTTCCACTCGGATGGGGAAGCTGAAAAACCACTTGTTTTCTGCGTGTGAGCTTTCCTTGAGGAGTTAGCCCAAGGCGTATCTCGCAATTGTTGGTAAAAATCCCATTCAGCCAGAAAAGTCAATTTTTCTGACAGAGCTCAAATGTGAAAAAAAAACACATATGCAAGTTCCACTCGGATGGGGAAGCTGAAAAAACACTTGTTTTCTGGATGTGAGCTTTCCCTGAGGAGTTAGCCCAAGGCGTATCTCGCAATTGTTGGTAAAAATCCCATTCAGCCAGAAAAGTCAATTTTTCAGACAGACCTCATATGTGAAAAAGAAACACATATTCAGGTTCCACTCAGGTGGGGAAGCTGAAAAACCACTTGTTTTCCGGATCTGAGCTTTCCCTGTGGAGTTAGCCCAAGGCGTATCTCTCAATTGGTAAAAATCCCATTCAGCCAGAAAAGTCAATTTTTCAGACAGAGCTCAAATGTGAAAAAGAAACACATATGCAGGTTCCGCAGGGTTAGGGAAGCTGAAAAACCACTTGTTTTCTGGATGTGAGCTTTCCCTGTGGAGTTAGCCCAACGCGTATCTCGCAATTGTTGGTAAAAATCCCATTCAGCCAGAAAAGTCAATTTTTCAGACACAGGTTGAATTTGAAAAAGAAACACATATTCAGGTTCCACTCGGATGGGGAAGCTGAAAAACCACTTGTTTTCCAGATGTGAGCTTTCCCTGTGGAGTTAGCCCAAGGTGTAACTCGCAATTGGTAAAAATCCCATTCAGCCAGAAAAGTCAATTTTTCAGACACAGGATAAAATTGGAAAAAGAAACACATATGCAGGTTCTACTTGGATGGGGAAACTGAAAAACCACTTGTTTTCCGGATCTGAGCTTTCCTTGTGCAGTTAGCCCAAGGCGTATCTCGCAATTGGTAAAAATCCCATTCAGCCAGAAAAGTTAATTTTTCATTGAGAGCTGAAATGTGAAAAAGAAATACATATGCAGATTCCCCAGGGTTGGTGAAGCTCAAAAACCACTTGTTTTCTGGATTTGAGCTTTCCCTGTGGAGTTAGCCCACGGCGTATCTCGCAATTGGTAAAAATCCCATTCAGCCAGAAAAGTTAATTTTTCAGAGAGAGCTGAAATTTGAAAAAGAAACACATATGCAGGTTCCCCAGGGATGGTGAAGCTGAAAAACCACTTGTTTTCCATATGTGAGCTTTCCCTGTGGAGTTAGCCCAATGCATATCGCGCAATTGGTAAAAATCCCATTCAGCCAGAAAAGTCAATTCTTCAGAGAGAGCTCAAATGTGAAAAGGAAACACATATGCAGGTTCCTCAGGGTTCGTGAAGCTGAAAAACCACTTGTTTTCTGGATTTGAGCTTTCCCTGTGGAGTTAGCCCAAGGCGTATCTCGCAATTGTTGGTAAAAATCCCATTCAGCCAGAAAAGTCAATTTTTCAGACACAGGTTAAGATTGGAAAAAGAAACACACATGCAGGTTCTACTCGGATGGGGAAACTGAAAAACCACTTGTTTTCCGGATCTGAGCTTTCCCTGTAGAGTTAGCCCAATGCATATCTCGCAATTGGTAAAAATCCCATTCAGCCAGAAAAGTCAATTCTTCAGAGAGATCTCAAATGTGAAAAGGAAACACATATGCAGGTTCCTCAGGGTTGGTGAAGCTGAAAAACCACTTGTTTTCTGGATTTGAGCTTTCCCTGTGGAGTTAGCCCACGGCGTATCTCGCAATTGGTAAACATCCCATTCAGCCACAAAAGTTAATTTTTCAGACAGAGCTCAAATGTGAAAAAGAAATACATATGCAGGTTCCCCAGGGTTGGTGAAGCTGAAAAACCACTTGTTTTCCGGATGTGAGCTTTCCCTGTGGAGTTAGCCCACGGCGTATCTCGCAATTGGTAAAAATCCCATTCAGCCAGAAAAGTTAATTTTTCAGAGAGAGCTGAAATTTGAAAAAGAAACACATATGCAGGTTCCCCAGGGATGGTGAAAATGAAAAACCACTTGTTTTCCGGATGTGAGCTTTCCCTGTGGAGTTAGCCCAATGCATATCTCGCAATTGTTGGTAAAAATCCCATTCAGCCAGAAAAGTCAATTTTTCAGACACAGCTGAAATTTGAAAAAGAAACACATATGCAAGTTCCCCAGGGTTAGGGAAGCTGAAAAACCACTTGTTTTCCGGATGTGAGCTTTCCCTGTGGAGTTAGCCAAATGCATATCTCACAATTGGTAAAAATCACATTCAGCGAGAAAAGTCAATTCTTCAGAGAGAGCTCAAATGTGAAAAAGAAACACATATTCAGGTTCCACTCGGATGGGGAAGCTGAAAAACCACTTGTTTTCTGCGTGTGAGCTTTCCTTGAGGAGTTAGCCCAAGGCGTATCTCGCAATTGTTGGTAAAAATCCCATTCAGCCAGAAAAGTCAATTTTTCTGACAGAGCTCAAATGTGAAAAAAAACCACATATGCAAGTTCCACTCGGATGGGGAAGCTGAAAAAACACTTGTTTTCTGGATGTGAGCTTTCCCTGAGGAGTTAGCCCAAGGCGTATCTCGCAATTGTTGGTAAAAATCCCATTCAGCCAGAAAAGTCAATTCTTCAGCGAGATCTCAAATGTGAAAAGGAAACACATATGCAGGTTCCTCAGGGTTGGTGTAGCTGAAAAACCACTTGTTTTCTGGATTTGAGCTTTCCCTGTGGAGTTAGCGCACGGCGTATCTCGCAATTGGTAAACATCCCATTCAGCCAGAAAAGTTAATTTTTCACACAGAGCTCAAACGTGAAAAAGAAACACATATGCAGGTTCCCCAGGGTTGGTGAAGCTGAAAAACCACTTGTTTTCCGGATGTGAGCTTTCCCTGTGGAGTTAGCCCACGGCGTATCTCGCAATTGTTGGTAAAAATCCCATTCAGCCAGAAAAGTCAATTCTTCAGAGAGAGCTCAAATGTGAAAAGGAAACACATATGCAGGTTCCTCAGGGTTCGTGAAGCTGAAAAACCACTTGTTTTCTGGATTTGAGCTTTCCCTGTGGAGTTAGCCCAAGGCGTATCTCGCAATTGTTGGTAAAAATCCCATTCAGCCAGAAAAGTCAATTTTTCAGACACAGATTAAGATTGGAAAAAGAAACACACATGCAGGTTCTACTCGGATGGGGAAACTGAAAAACCACTTGTTTTCCGGATCTGAGCTTTCCCTGTAGAGTTAGCCCAATGCATATCTCGCAATTGGTAAAAATCCCATTCAGCCAGAAAAGTCAATTCTTCAGAGAGATCTCAAATGTGAAAAGGAAACACATATGCAGGTTCCTCAGGGTTGGTGAAGCTGAAAAACCACTTGTTTTCTGGATTTGAGCTTTCCCTGTGGAGTTAGCCCACGGCGTATCTCGCAATTGGTAAACATCCCATTCAGCCAGAAAAGTTAATTTTTCAGACAGAGCTCAAATGTGAAAAAGAAACACATATGCAGGTTCCCCAGGGTTGGTGAAGCTGAAAAACCACTTGTTTTCCGGATGTGAGCTTTCCCTGTGGAGTTAGCCCACGGCGTATCTCGCAATTGGTAAAAATCCCATTCAGCCAGAAAAGTTAATTTTTCAGAGAGAGCTGAAATTTGAAAAAGAAACACATATGCAGGTTCCCCAGGGATGGTGAAGCTGAAAAACCACTTGTTTTCCGGATGTGAGCTTTCCCTGTGGAGTTAGCCCACGGCGTATCTCGCAATTGGTAAAAATCCCATTCGGCCAGAAAAGTTAATTTTTCAGAGAGAGCTGAAATTTGAAAAAGAAACACATATGCAGGTTCCCCAGGGATGGTGAAGCTGAAAAACCACTTGTTTTCCGGATGTGAGCTTTCCCTGTGGAGTTAGCCCAAGGCATATCTCGCAATTGGTAAAAATCCCATTGAGGCATAAAAGTCAATTCTTCAGACAGAACTCAAATTTGAAAAAGAAACACATATGCAGGTTCCACTCGGATGGGGAAGCTGAAAAACCACTTTTCTGGATGTGAGCTTTCCCGGAGGAGTTAGACCAAGGCGTATCTCGCAATTGTTGGTAAAAACCCCATTCAGCCAGAAAAGTTAATTTTTCAGACAGAGCTCAAATGTGAAAAAAAAACACATATGCAGGTTCCCCAGGGTTGGTGAAGCTGAAAAACCACTTGTTTTCTGGATGTGAGCTTTCCCTGAGGAGTTAGCCCAAGGCGTATCTCGCAATTGTTGGTAAAAATCCCATTCAGCCAGAAAAGTCAATTTTTCACACAGAGCTCTAATGTGAAAAAGAAACACCTATGCAAGTTCCACTCGGATGGGGAAGCTGAAAAAACACTTGTTTTCTGGATGTGAGCTTTCCCTGTGGAGTTAGCCCAAGGCGTATCTCTCAATTGGTAAAAATCCCATTCAGCCAGAAAAGTCAATTTTTCAGACAGAGCTCAAATGTGAAAAAGAAATACATATGCAGGTTCCCCAGGGTTGGTAAAGCTGATAAACCACTTGTTTTCTGGATGTGAGCTTTCCCTGTGGAGTTAGCCCAATGCATATCTCGCAATTGTTGGTATAAATCCCATTCAGCCAGAAAAGTCAATTTTTCAGACACAGCTGAAATTTGAAAAAGAAACACATATGTAAGTTCCCCAGGGTTAGGGAAGCTGAAAAACCACTTGTTTTCCGGATGTGAGCTTTCCCGGGAGTTAGCCCAAGGCTTATCTCGCAATTGTTGGTAAAAATCCCATTCAGCCAGAAAAGTCAATTCTTCAGACAGAGCTCAAATTTGGAAAAGAAACACATATGCAGGTTGCACTCGGATGGGGAAGATGAAAAACCACTTGTTTTCTGGATGTGAGCTTTCCCTGTGGAGTTAGCCCAAGGCGTATCTCGCAATTGTTGGTAAAAATCCCATTCAGCCAGAAAAGTCAATTTATCAGACACAGCTGAAATTTGAAAAAGAAACACATATCCAGGTTCCACTCGGATGGGGAAGCTGAAAAACCACTTGTTTTCCGGATCTGAGCTTTCCCTGTGGAGTTAGCCCAAGGCGTATCTCTCAATCGGTAAAAATCCCATTCAGCCAGAAAAGTCAATTTTTCAGACTAGAGCTCAAATGTGAAAAAGAAACACATATGCAGGTTCCCCAGGGTTAGGGAAGCTGAAAAACCACTTGTTTTCCGGATGTGAGCTTTGCCTGTGGAGTTAGCCCAATGCGTATCTCGCAATTGTTGGTAAAAATCCCATTCAGCCAGAAAAGTCAATTTTTCAGACAGACCTCATATGTGAAAAAGAAACACATATTCAGGTTCCACTCAGGTGGGGAAGCTGAAAAACCACTTGTTTTCCGGATCTGAGCTTTCCCTGTGGAGTTAGCCCAAGGCGTATCTCTCAATTGGTAAAAATCCCATTCAGCCAGAAAAGTCAATTTTTCAGACAGAGCTCAAATGTGAAAAAGAAACACATATGCAGGTTCCCCAGGGTTAGGGAAGCTGAAAAACCACTTGTTTTCTGGATGTGAGCTTTCCCTGTGGAGTTAGTCCAATGCATATCTCGAAATTGTTGGTAAACATCCCATTCAGCCAGAAAAGTCAATTTTTCAGACACAGCTGAAATTTGAAAAAGAAACACATATGCAAGTTCCCCAGGGTTAGGGAAGCTGAAAAACCACTTGTTTTCCGGATGTGAGCTTTCCCTGTGGAGTTAGTCCAAGGCGTATCTCTCAATTGGTAAAAATCCCATTGAGCCAGAAAAGTCAATTCTTCAGACACAGCTGAAATGTGAAAAAGAAACACATATGCAGGTTCCCCAGGGTTGCTGAAGCTGAAAAACCACTTGTTTTCCAGATGTGACCTTTCCCTGTGGAGTTAGCCCAATGTATATCTCACAATTGTTGGTAAAAATCGCATTCAGCCAGAAAAGTTAATTTTTCAGAGAGAGCTGAAATGTGAAAAAGAAATACATATGCAGGTTCTACTCGGATGCGGAAACTGAAAAACCACTTGGTTTCCGGATCTGAGCTTTCCCTGTGGAGTTAGCCCAATGCATATCTCGCAATTGGTAAAAATCCCATTCAGCCAGAAAAGTTAATTTTTCAGACAGAGCTCAAATGTGAAAAAGAAACACATATGCAGGTTCCCCAGGGTTAGGGAAGCTGAAAAACCACTTGTTTTCTGGATGTGAGCTTTCCCTGTGGAGTTACCCCAACGCGTATCTCGCAATTGTTGGTAAAAATCCCATTCAGCCAGAAAAGTCAATTTTTCAGACACAGCTTAAATTTGAAAAAGAAACACATATTCAGGTTCCACTCGGATGGGGAAGCTGAAAAACCACTTGGTTTCTGGATGTGAGCTTTCCCTGAGGAGTTAGCCCACGGCGTATCTCGCAATTGGTAAAAATCCCATTC
>JALGBA010003062.1:0-35396 GCA_023970755.1 Azemiops feae | reverse complement strand
GTAAAGAGAGATCATAGATAGGTATGTAGGTAGGTAGGTAGGTAGGTGGGTGGGTGGGTGGATGGAGATAGAGATAAACACACACAGATAAATTAATGTAAAGAAAGATCATAATAAAATAGATAGATAGATAGATAGATAGATAGATAGATAGATAGATAGATAGATAGATAGATAGATAGATAGATAGATAGATAGATAGATAGATAGATAGATAGATGAGAGAGAGAGAGAGAGAGAGAGAGAGAAACGGCCCACTTCCAGAAATTGTGGCTTTTAAAAGTGGACTCTGATTCCATAGCCCATCCTCCCCAGCTCTCATGGCTGGTTCTGGACTATCCAGCCCTGACCGTCCCATAAACCCGGCAGCCACCGTTCGGCCACAAAGCTGTCAGCACCCGGAGGAGTGTCAAATTTTCCAAAGGGCTGGTAACCTGAGCAGACCTTTCTTCCTCCGTGCCAGCAGACGGAGGCCCGGGTCAGGATCCGGTTACTGACAAGGTCCCATCTTGAGGAAGGTCCGAAAAGGAGAGCAGGTCAGCCGTCCTTGAGTTCAGCCTCTGACCTTCTTACAGGCCTGGCAATTAATACGGGTAGTCCTCTGCTTATGACCACAATCGAGCCCAGAATTTCTCTTGCTAAGCGAGACAATTGTGAAGTAGGTTTTGCCCTGTTTTATGACCCTTCTTGCCGCGGTCATTAAGTGAATCCCTGCAGTTGTTAAATTCGTAACATGGCCGTTAAGTAAATCTGGCTTCCCCTTTTATTTTGCTCATCAGGAGGTCGTGAAAGGGGGGGGGAAATCACGTGACCCCTAGGGACACTGCGACCGTCATAAATACGAGTTGACAGCCAAGAGTCTGAAGTCTGATCAGGTGATCCCGGGGATGCTGCAATGGTCATAAGTGTGAAAAACGGTCACAAGTCACTTTTTTCAGTGCTGTTGTAACTCTGAACAGTCACAGCCATTTGTCCGAAATGGTATAGGGTTTCCTGCCTGAGCGGGGGGTTGCACTAGATGACCTCCAAGGTCCCTTCCAACTTCATCATCATCATCATCATCATCATCATCATTATTACTACTAAACGAAACATTGCAGGTCAAGGGCTATCTGTAAGGGGAGTGACGTAAAAGATTGCCCCCCCCTTAACCTCAAGAAATCTGAGGTACGTGGTAAGCAGGTAGATGGGACATTAACACACAAACACACAAAAACCAGAGTCCTCCAGACAAAGCCTAAGACTGTGGTGAGGCCCTCTGAACGTGGCGGTTTGTTTGCTCCAAGGATCCCATCGTTCAACCTTAATCTGCAGATACGCAGAATGCAAGATTGCGAAGTTGGAAGGACCTTGGAGGTCATCTAGTCCACCCCATGCTGCTCAGGCAGGAGACCCTGTACCATTTCAGACAAGTGGCTGTCCAATCTCTTCTTCAAAGCCTCCAGTGATGGAGCACCCACAACTTCTGGTGGCAAGCAGTTCCACTGGTTAATTGTTCTCACTGTCAACTGAAGTTTCTCCTTAGTTCCAGGTTGCTTCTCTCTCCTTGATGAGTTTCCATCCGTTGCTTCTTGTCCTGCCTTCAGGCGCTTTGGAGAATAGCTTGACCCCCTCTTCTTTGGGGCAGCCCTTGAGATACTGGAAGACTGCTGTCATGTCCCCCCTCATCCTTCTCTTCTCCTTCTCTATCTCCTCCTCCTCCTTCTCCTTTTTCTTATTTTCTATCTTTTCCTTCTCCTTCCTTCCCTCTTCTTCTCCTCTCCTCCTCCTCATTCTATCTTCTCCTTCTTCTCCTCATCTTCTTATTCTCTATCTACTCCTTCTCCTCCTTCTCATCTTATTCTCCATCTCCTCCTTTCTCTCCCCCTTCTCCTTCTCTATCTTCCTCTCCTTCTCTCCTTCTCCTCCTCCTATTCTCTCTTTCCCTTTTTCTTCTCCTTCTCTCTCCTTTGCCATCTCTATCTTCTCCTCCTCCTACTCATCTCCTCCTCCTTCTCTATCTTCTCCCTCTCCTCCCCCTATCTTCTCCTTCTCCTTCTTTTCCTCATCTTCTTATTCTCTATCTTCTCTCTCTCCTCCTCTCCCTTCTTTTTCTTCTCTCTCTCCTCCCTCTCCTCCTCCTCCTCCTCCTCCTCAAGGCTAATTCCACAAACTAGGAAAACAGTACATAGAAACAAGCTCTTGTGGGTTGCTAGGATGCACCTGTGATGAGCAAAAGCTTGCTGACGTTTTGCACTTGAACCGAAGTCCCTGGCGCCACTGTGCGTCTTCTCTCGCAGATGAGGAGCTGCAGGCAGGGAGAGAGGGAGGCGTTGGCAAACCCAGACTGGGCTGCCGTTGAATTCCGAAAGAGGCTTGCGCTTGCAGTCCAAACCTCAAGGTTTAGGGAATACGATTGCTCCACCTCATGCACTTGGCAGCCACTTGCTCTGGGAGCTTAGCAGAAGCACATGCCGAGAAGCCAGTGACCTTTTAAGCATCTTCATTAAAGCATTTCATCCAGACCGTCAGTTCTGATTCGATCTGATCCCTCACAATGACGAGGGACAGCTTGTTGCCACTGAATTGAGGTGTAGCTGTCACGACGCTGCCCTGCTGGCAGATCTGACACAGTAACCATATCATAAGGAGGAGGAGGACGGAGGAGGAGGAGGATGAGGAGGAGGAGGAGGAGGAGGAGGAGAACGAGGGTCCATTGGCTCTCTGAAATTGGTAGTTTTTTTTCCGGCATTCATGACCCAACCTAGATAACATCCTCAGTGCTAGAAAAGGAATGGAGTTTGCAGGGGAGGAGGAGGAAGAGGAGGAGAGGAGGAGGAGGAGGATGAGAGGAGGAGGAGGAGGAGGAGGAGGAGGAGGAGGAGGAGGAGGAGGAGGAGGGAGGAGGAGAGGAGGAGTTGAGGAGGAGAAAGTAATTCAATAAGGGGAAGTTAGATATAGAGATAGATAGATCTAGACAGAGATGAGAGGAGCGATGAAGATAGGATATGACTAGATAGATAGATAGATAGATAGATAGATGAGATAGACAGACAGAAAGGACAGACAGACAGACAGACAGACAGGACAGACAGACAGACAGAGACAGACAGGACAGGCAGACAGACAGAGAGAGTAGATAGATGATAGATAGATAGATAGATAGATCGACAGACAGACAGACAGACCGGACAGAAGACGACAGGACAGACAGACAGACAGACGACAGACAGAGATAGATCGATAGATAGATAGATAGGATGATGGATAGATAGATCGAAGATAGATAGATAGATAGATAGATAAGATGATAGATAGATAGATAGATAGATTGAGTCGATAGATAGATAGATGATAGATAGATAGATAGATAGATAGATAGATGATAGATAGATAGATCGTTGATAGATAGATGAGGATAGATAGACAGATCGATAGAAGATAGATAGATAGATAGTAGATCAGAGAGAGAGAGAGAGAGAGAGAGAGAGAGAGAGAGAGAGAGAGAGAGAGAGAGAGAGATGATAGAGAGATGATAGAGAGAGATAGGAGACTCAGTGAGACAAACAGACAGACAGATAATAAATATGGAGAAGGAGAAGAAAGAGAGGGAGAAGGACCTTTAAAGAAAGGAAAGGGAGGAGGAGGAGGAGGAAAAGACGAAGGATAAAGAGAAAGGGAAGATAAACAAAGAGGAGAAGATGAAGGGCATCTAAAGGAAGTAAAGGAGAAAAATTCAGCATACGGTTAAAGAATAGGAAGGACAAGGGAGCTGCTCAAAAGGACTGGGGGGGTGGGGGTCCCCCCTTTTTTCTTTCCCTCCCGGCCTGCCTGACGACCGCCAGAAAGGGGACCCGCCCTGTCTTACAACATCAAGGCAAAAATGAGATCACCAGCCCGATTCATCTCAGGGCTGTTGCTGGGTCCGAGCAGAACCCGTTTCCCCATCCTCCAAGGATTTGGGTTAGCCAAGCTGCCTTGCAGGTATGCTGGCTGGGCGCCAACCCATCACAAGGTTGAACTGCTGCCTTTTCTCTCCCCCCCCCCTCTTCCTTCCCTCCCTCCCTCCCTCCCTCCCCCTCGTCTGGCAAATGATATCTGCCGATCTTTCATTAGAGTTCTTTGACGCAGCACCGTTTTGCAGGGAGAGGCCATCCAGCTTTCAGAATAACAGAGTCGGAAGGGGCCTTGGAGGTCTTCTAGTCCAACCCCCTGCTCCAGCAGGAGACCCTTACAAAATTACAGAATAACAGCTTTGGAAGGGACCTTGGAGGTCTTCTAGTCCAGCCCCCTGGTTGAGCAGGAGACCTTTAGAGGATCATAGAATAACAGAGTTTGGAAGGGGCCTTGGAGGTCTTCTAGTCCAACCCCCTGCTCCAGCAGGAGACCCTCCTCCTCCTCCTTCTCCTCCTCTGAATAACAGAATAATAGAATAGCAGAATAACAGACTTGGAAGGGACCTTGGAGGTCTTCTAGTCTAACCCCCTGCTCAAGCAGGAGACCTTTAGAGGATCATAGAATAACAGACTTGGTAAGGGACTTTGAAGGTCTTCTAGTCCAACCCCCTGCTCCAGCAGGATACCTTTACAAAATTACAGAATAACAGGTTTGGAAGGACCTTGGAGGTCTTCTAGTCTGACCTCTTGCTCAAACAGGAGACCCTTACAAAATTACAGAATTACAGAGCTGGAAGGGACCTTGGAGATCTTCTAGTCCAACACCCTGCTCAAGCAGAAGACCGTATACCAATGGCTGTCCAGTCTCTTCTTAAAAACCTCCAGTGTTGGGAGCATTCACCGCTTCTGGAGGCAGGTTGTTCCACTGGTTGATTGTTCTGTCAGGAAGTTTCTCCTTAGTTCCAGGTTGCTTCTCTCCTTGATTAGCTTCCATCTGTTGCTTCTTGTCCTGCCTTCAGGTGCTTTGGGGAATAAATTGACCCCCCTCTTCTTTCAGACAAGTGCAAGACCATTTGGATCGTAAATTGCAAATTGGACTGACTAAAAGGGGGAAAAACACAGCAACAACATAGCAAAACTGAAAAAGTGGGGATGCTGGTTAACTCACATCATTCTGAGGAAAATATGTAATTCTTGAGTTCAGCCAGGAAAGTATAATAAGGACCTGGAGACAGCTGAAAAAAAGATTAAGAGATGGAGAAGATAACAGAATGCAAAGACCTGCAAATACAGATAGTCCTCAACTTACGACAGTTCATTTAGTGACCGTTCGACGTTACGACGGCACTGAAAAAAGTGACTTAGGACCATTTTTCACACGACCATTGCAGCATTCCCGTGGGCAAGTTATCAAACTTAGGACGCTTAGCAAGTGATTCATAATGATGACGGTCGCAGTGTCCTCCGGGTCACGTGATCCCCTTTTGTGACTTTCTGACAAGGCAGATTCACTTAACAACTGTGTTACTAACTTAACAACTGCAGTGATTCACTTAACAACTGTGGCAGGAAAGATCGTAAAATGGGGTGAAATTCACAACAAATTTTTTGCTTAGCAACAAAAATTTGGGGCTGTTGTTGTAAGTCGAGGACTACTTCTAGAAATAGAGCAACGGCGGCAAAAGAAAGTAAAGATAGTCCCAATGGTGCAATTCTAAAACATCTGGAGCATCCTTTCACCACTGTCTGCCTTGACACAATCCCCATCGGTCAATTGCAGAAGGCAGCTTTGCTTGGAACAGCTGCCATCCTGCAATGAAACCTTTAACCCCATCAAACAACCACATCTGTCTGTTCCAGGTCCTTGGGAAGGATTCCAGAGGTGGACAAAACTGCCATATCCAGTCTAAACATCTGGATAGCTGTGCAACCTAGCATAATAGTTACTGGAGCATCACTTGAGCGCCATCGGCATTGACAAATTCACCATCATTCAATTGCAACAGGCAGCCTGACTTGATGCAGCTTAAATCCTGCGAAGAGAACTTTAACCCCATCAAACAAGCACATCTGGCTCTCCCAGGTCCTAGAGAAGGACTCCAGAGGTGGACACAAAGACCCAATCCAATCTGAACATCTGGCTGACTGTGCGATGAACCACAATAAATTGAACACATGTGTCAATTCACACAACCGGGGGAAACCCTAAACCCCAGCTAACCAAACATCTTTCTTACATTCATGTAGAGTGTTGGGTGAGAACAAAGCTAGGTTAGCTTGGTGGGATAAACTGAACCATGTGACCTGCAGTGCATTCTTACAAAACGCTAGACCACAAACTAGCCAGCTCTCTGTTTGACCTAGTCTGGTGCATTCTGCTTTGCTTGTTTGTGGTTTAACCTCACGTGCAAATGTTGTCGCTGCTGTTTCAATGGCGAAGGGCTTTACTGTTGGGCAAATGCAGCCAAGAGTGTTTGGTCAAGAAATCATGGTTTATTGCAGTTTCTGTGGTTTATGGCACATATGAACAGAATCAGTGGACCTCTGGGAATGAGGCGCCCTCTGTGAGAGAGATGAGTGGTTTCTAATTGTGATATAAAATAAAATATGAATAGACCAGACCAGACCAGACCAGAATAGAATAGAATAGAATAGAATAGAATAGAATAGAATAGAATAGAATAGAATAGAATAGAATAGAATAGAATAGAATAGTGACAAAATTAGTGGATCAGAGGAATGCTGTGGATATAATTTACTTGGACTTCAGTAAGGCATTTGATAAAGTAGATCACAAACTACTACTTGACAAGATAGAAAAATGTGGGTTAGACAGCATCACCACCAGATGGATCCGTAGCTGGCTGACCGGCCGTACTCAGCGTGTGGTCCTCAATGGAACCGCATCTACATGGAGGGAAGTGTTGTAGTGGGGTGCCCCAGGGCTCTGTTCTGGGCCCAGTGCTCTTCAACATCTTCATCAACGATTTGGACGGGATAGATGGGGAACTCATCAAATTTGCGGATGACACCAAGCTGGCAGGAATAGCCAACACTCCAGAAGACAGGTTAAGATACAGGAGGACCTGGACAGACTTGAACACTGGGCACTATCTAACAAAATGAAATTCAATGGTGAAAAAAGTAAGGTTCTACATTTAGGCAAGAAAAACCAAATGTACAAGTATAGAGGGATCTTGGAGTCGTAGTGGACAATCATTTAAATAGGAGCCAGCAGTGTGCTGCAGCTGCCAAAAAAGCCAACACAGTGCTGGGCTGCATTAACAGAGGGATAGAATCAAGATCACGTGAAGTATTAATACCACTTTACAATGCCTTGGTAAGGCCACACTTGGAATACTGCATCCAGTTTTGGTCACCATGATGTAAAAAAGATGTTGAGACTCTATAAAGAGTGCAGAGAAGGGCAACAAAGATGATTAGGGGACTGGAGGCTAAAGCATATCAGGAACGTTTGCTGGAATTGGGTATGTCTAGTTTAATGAAAAGAAGGACTAGGGGTGACATGATAGCAGTATTCCAATATCTCAGGGGTGCCACAAAGAAGAGGGAGTCAAGCTATTGTCAAGGCGCCTGAGGGCAGGACAAGAAGTAATGGATGGAAACTAGTCAAGGAGAGAAGCAACCTAGAACTAAGGAGACTTCCTGGACAGTTAGAACAATTAACCAGTGGAACAACCTGCCTCCAGAAGTGGTGAATGCTCCAACACTGGAAGTTTTTAAGAAGAGACTGGACAGCCATTTGTCCGAAATGGTATAGGGTTTCCTGCCTGAGCAGGGGGTTGGACTCGATGACCTCCAAGGTCCCTTCCAACTTTATTATTATTATTATTATTATAGAATAGAATAGAATAGAATAGAATAGAATAGAATAGAATAGAATAGAATAGAATAGAATAGAATTAAGAATAAGAATAAGAATAGAATAGAATAGACCAGTGATGGCGAACCTTTTAGAGACCGAGTGCCCAAACTGCAACCCAAACCCCACTTATTTATCGCAAACGGCCAGGGCCGCATCAGCATTGTGGTGCCCTCGGGGGGGGGGCAGGGAGGCGCCTCTGAGTGCTGCCTCTGGCACGCAAAAACCGGTGGCGCAAAAATGGGCCACTGTGCTGCAAGGCGCAAAAATGGCCGCCGCCGCACCACGCAGTGCAGATACAAGGCGCTGCAACACGCAAGAATGGGGCAGGGCTAGTGAGTATCATGCAGGCACTAGCCCCGCCCCATTTGCAGCCCGTGCGTGCTCGCGGCCCCGTGCACACATGCACGCATGTAAAATGCTTCCCCCTCCCTTTTCTTCCAGTCCACCAATCGACAATGGTTGGTGACCTCTGCTCTACCACCTTTACTCGAGCTTGCTAGTCGGCCGCTTCGCCTCCTTTGTGCTGGGCGGGGCTCCTGCTCCGGGCGGTGGTGGCGGCCTGATGGACCTGCTGCTGGCGGCGGCAACGTGCGTGCCAACAGAGAGGGCTCTGAGTGCCGCCTCTGGCACCCGTGCCATAGGTTCGCTACCACTGGAATAGACTAATAGACTGGACTGGACTGGACTGGACTGGACTGGAATGGAATGGAATGGAATGGAATGGAATGGAATGGAATGGAATGGAATGGAATGGAATGGAATTAGAACAGAACAGAACAGAACAGAACAGAACAGAATAGAATAGAATGGAATAGAATGGAATGGAATGGAATGGAATTAGAACAGAACAGAACAGAACGGAATGGAATGGAATGGAATGGAATGGAATGGAATTAGAACAGAACAGAACAGAACAGAACAGAACAGAATAGAATAGAATAGAATAGAATAGAATAGAATAGAATAGAATAGAATAGAATAGAATAGAATAGAATAGAATAGAATAGAATAGATATTGGAATATAGACTAGACTAGACTAGACTAGACTAGACTAGACTAGACTAGAATAGAATAGAATAGAATAGATAGAATAGAATAGAACAGAACAGAACAGAACAGAACAGAACAGAACAGAACAGAGCAATAGATATTGGACTATAGAATAGAACAGAACAGAACAGAACAAAAGGCAGTCCTTGACTTACCAACCATGACTGTTGCTACCCAAGACAGTTGTTAAGTGAGTTTTGCCCCATTTTGTGACTTTCCTTGCCACAGTTGTTAAATGAATCGCTGCAGTTGTCAAGTGAGTAACACGGTCGTTAACATTCTACCTTTAGAATAATAAAAAAAATAATAACGTAATGTAATTAAAATAAAATAAAATGATAAAAAATAAAACAAAGCAGAATAAAATTAGCATGAAGTCAGCTTGGATTCAAGGAAACCCGCATGTTTAATTATGTGAGCAAGCATACAAATTCAGGAGGTGCCTTCTGATACTTTGAAATGATTAACATCAGGATTTATCTCTCCCCCACTAGAGATCTCCCCCACTAATTGGGGCTTTGTTTTATTTTTAAGGGGGAGGAGGAAGGGCCGCGTGGATCCTCCCCACCGTTCCTCAAATCCTAGCTGAGATTTTGCCGTTTTAACTTTTGAAAGAGAGATTTCGGTTCTGTTGCCGTTTCCAACGGTTCCCTGGAGACCTTTAATGCTTTCCGTAGTATATCAAACTAGACCTTTGCAGATCAATCAGTGCATGTTTATTGCTTTTTAAAAATAAATCAATTAATCCCATTGCACATACTTTCAGTGTTGCAGAGATGGGGGGGGGAAGAATGAGAGAGAGAGAGAAAGAAAGAAAGAAAGAGAGACTGAGAAAGAGAATGAGAGAGAGAGACAAACGGAGAGAGAGGGTGAATGAGGGATAGAACGAGAGAGAGAGAATGAGAGGGCAAATGAAAAAGAATGAGAGAGAGAAAGGAAGAGAGAGAGAGTGAATGAGGGAGAGAATGAGAGAGAGAATGAGTGAGAGAGAGAGAATTAGAGGAATGAATTGGAGAGAGAATAAGTGATAAAATGAGAGGGAGAAAAAGAGAGAAAATGAGAGAATGGGAGAGGATGAGAGCGAAAGGGAGAGAGAGAATGAATGAGGGATAGAATGAGAGAATGAGAAGAGTGAGTGAGAGATGGAACTGGAGAGAGGAATGAGAGAGAATGAGTGATAAAATGAGAGAGAGAGAAAAAGAGAGAAAATGACAGAATGGGAGAGGATGAGAGAGAGAAAGGGAGAGAGAGGGAATGAGGGATAGAGAATGAGAAAGAGAGTGAATGAGGGATAGAATGAGAGAGAGAATGAGAGAGAATGAGAAAGAAAGAGAGAGAGAGAGAAAGGGAGAGAGAGAGTGAATGTGGGATAGAATGAGAGAGAGAAAGAGAGAGAGAGAAAATGACAGAATGGGAGAGGATGAGAGAGAAAGGAAGAGAGAGAGTGAATGAGGGATAGAATGAGAGAGAGAAAGAGAGAGAGAGAAAATGACAGAATGGGGGAGAGAGAGAGAGAGAGAGAGAGAGAGAGAGAGAGAGAGAGAGAGAGATGGAAATAAAAATACATCATCCCCTACCATACCACTCAGGCAGGTTTCTATCCGGTGATATTCCAATGGCCCCGTGCCCAGATATTTATGCTTATATATCATTCTGGCTGATTTCTCCAGACTGTATGTAGGTTGTCCCTTGGCCTTTTAGATCATCACTCAATGAATGCTATTTAAAAAAGAAGAATTATGTTACCGAGAGAGATGGCTATTAAATCACGAGGGCAGGGAAAAAACAGGACCCTATTTTGAAGAAACCTTTGGAGCAAAATATAAGCATTGCTTCTGAGCTTTTGCAAATAAATAAATAAATGGACCAAATGTCTGAAGCACTCCGTTTTGGCTTGTTTCTCACACCTATGTACACACAAACGAACACATTGTGAGGTCTCTGATGCTCTCTGAGCTTAGTGGTTTGCTTGGAGACGTTTGTGATCCAACCACAGAACCTCACCGGTGTTAAAAGGGTAGGGGGTTTGCGGAAAAGAGGAAGAGGAGGAGGAGGAGGAGGAGGAAGAGGAAGAGGAAGAGGAGGAGGAGGACTGAGGGGTCCTTGATATTTATTGAACTTGGTGGTTTCCTTGCAGACATCTCATGACCCAACTAGGGAACATCATCAGTGTCAGGAGGAGGAGGAAGGACTGGGGGGTCCTTGGTGCTCTCTGAGCTGGGTGCTTTCCTTGCAGACGTTTCATGACCCATCTAGGGAACATCATCAGTGCTAGAAGGGAGGAGGAGGAGGAGGAGGAGGAGGAGGAAATCTATGGGGTCCTTGGTACTGTCTGAACTTGCCTGTTTTCTTGCAGATGCTTCATGAGCCAGCTAGGTAACTTAATCAGTGTTGGAAGGGAGGGGGGGTTGAAGGGATTTGCGGAGAGGAGGAGGAGGAGGAGGAGGAGGAGGAGGAGGAGGAGGAGGAGGAGGAGGAGGAGGAGGAGACTGAGGGGTTCTTGATACTCACTGAATTTGGTGGTTTCCTTGCAGACGTTTCATGACCCAACTAGGGAACATCATCAGTGCTAGAAAGGAGGAGGAGGAGGAGGAGAAGGACGACGACGACTGTGGGGTCCTTGTTGCTCTCTGAGATTGGTTGTTTTCTTGCCCAACTGGATAACATCATCATTGCTAGTGCTATATGCTAAGTGATCGCTACTAGGACTGATGATGTTACCCAGTTGGGTCACAAAACATCTGCAAGAAAACTACCACACCAAGGACCCCATGATCTTCCTCCTCCTCCTCCTCCTCCTCCTCCTCCTCCTCCTATTCCTATTCCTATTCCTCCTCCTCTTCCTCCACTCTGCAACACGCACACCCTTTCTAGCACTGATGATGTTCCCTAGTTGGGCCATGAAACGTCTGCAAGAAAACCACCAAGCTCAGAGAGCACCAGGGACCTCTCATTTCAACCCTGAGCTACAAAGATTCTCTTCTGTTGGTGACTCATGCACACTATTGTTGCTCAGTCGGCAAGTCAATTCCACTAAATATTTCTGGAAGATTGGACAGGGCAGAGACCACTGCCCCCCCCCCCTCAATTGTCTGCTTCTTCTCCCACCTCCACACCAGAATGGGTCTTCAAGTGAATGAGTCTAGCTTCACAAAAGAGAGATATTTCGACAGGATCCAGGTCCAGACATCCAAAACCGGTCAGCTTTGAGTGGGACAGGGGTGGTCAACCAAAGGTCCTCCTAGGAACTTCACCCAAAGATGGTCAACAAGTATGGGAGCTGAAGGGGAAACCTGCCAGGGAATGGGGCTCTCTACTTCCACGTTCTCATGGAGAAGCTGACTTATGAGTAGGTAACCCTCCAGAGTTGGAACTTTGTTGACCATCTTTGGTTGAAGTTCCTAGGAGGACCTTTGGTTGTCCACCCCTGTCCCACTCGAAGCTGACCAGTTTTGGATGTCTGGACCTGGATCCTGTCAAAATATCTCTTGTACACAGCCCTAAGCTCTAACCCAGCTACATTACAGTTGGCCTGACGCTTCTGCTCTGAAGGCCAAAAGAATATTGTGTTGCAATCTGCCTTCAATCATTTGTATAGTTGTCATTCTGGGGCAGGATTAGTCCTTGGTGAAGAATAGCCTGCGATGTAATGTGCTAATCCCCTGAAGATGGTCAGTGTATCGATCTGAAGGACATGAGGCTGGAGAAATTTCTCCTAAGAGCTTGAGATGAACCCTGGGCTATCGGCTTGCTTATTTTATCATCTGATATCCTAACCAGCTGGCCTTTGGGAAGCTCCTAAGCCTGGCCTGTAAGACAAATTCTTCTCCTATATATCATCTCAGCAACTACTATAGCTTCACACTTATGACCGTTGCAGCATCCCCATGATCATGTGATCCAAATTCAGACACTTGACGACGGACTCAGATTTATGACAGTTGCAATGTCCTGGGGTCACATGGCAGGGAAAGGAAGAATCCTTGGTGGGAAGTGTAATAAGTAGCCCGGCCTATAGACTTCTCAATTCCCAAGTATCTAAAACACCCTGACTCCTTCCAAATATTGGGGAGCTGGATTTGTAGGCCCCAGAATCACCCCATATCTCAGTCACATTAGCTGGGAAAGGGATCAAGTCCAACAGATAGCTAGATTGACCACACTATATCACAGCTTTGGTGGGAAGTGTAATAAGTAGCCCGGTCTAGAGACCTATGAATTTCCAAGCATCTAAAGCACCCTGACTCCTCCAAATAGTAAGGAGGGGGATTTGTAGGTCCCTCTACCTTAGTAATGTTAGCTGGGACAAGGAACCAGTCCAACACATAGCTGGATTGCCTCCACATAGCCAGAGCTTTGATGGGAAGTGTAATAAGTAGCCCGGCCTAGAGATTTCTGACTTCTGAAGTGTCTGAAGTACCCTGACTCCTTCCAAATATTGGGGAGCTGTATTTGTAGGTCCTAGTATCTCCCCTACCTTAGTAGTTAGCCGGACCAGGGATCACATCCAACGTATAGCTAGATGCCTACACCATGTCACAGTTTGGAGACAATGTTCATCTCTGACGTCTGAGGATGGTGTGGGTTTCTTCCTTCCTGCTTAAGCCTCTCCTGATCTGCCCTCCGTAATCTCGTTGGCTGTGCGAAATGTCAGAGGATTAACTTCTCCCCAGCTAATATCGGGGGGAGGGGGGCGCTAAGCGGGCAAGATTCCCACCACCGGCCTCTTGACGTTCTCCTGGCAGCGGGAAGCTCCCCTCTCAATTCCCCCCTCCTGCCAAGCTCAAACAGCGATGCCTATTGTGAGAATGACACGCTGTTTCTTCCCCCCCCCCAGCCAAACCCTGATTGAATTCCCTTAGCAAACATTGCAAACCATGGATAGTTCTATTTTGTGCAATGGATTAGTTTCCCAATGGCCAACATTCTCATAGAGAACGGGGATTTTTAACACTCAGGCTGGGGGGGGATTTTGGGATTTTTTTAATAATGCTGTTTCTCCCCCTTTTTGGGGGCCTCTGGGTCTTAAATCTCCTTTTTTTTTTTTCATTAGGAGAAGCAACAGGGTGGAAGGAAAAATGTCAAGACACAAAGGAGGACCCAACGGAGAGAGGGAGGGAAGAAGGGAAGGCAGCTTTGGAAAGCACCAAGTTATTAAGGAATTTGCAATGCTGCATCCATCAGACAGGCTTAATATCAGATTCCACAGCGTGTATTTTTTTTTTTTTTAAATGAAATAAAACAGAGAAGGCCAAAGATCACCCCTTGTGCAGCATGTACGACATAGCAAAGGGGAATTAAATGAAAAAAATTGGAGGCATGGGCTAGGAAGAAGAAAGGATTTGCAAAAAAAATGCACTTTTTCCAGAAAATTGATTGGATGTTTGGGTAAGATTGGAAAATTAACAGAGGTGGGGGGGGAACCCCTGAAAGATTAATTTCAGGGCTGTGGGATAAGATGGCAGCTCCGGTCATAAAGTGGGCTGGTCTGGCATGTATTAAAGTCGTGTTTTGTTATGCCATTTTACTTGGAATATTGGGAATACAGGAAGTCCTCAACTTATGACCACAATTGTTTCTGTCACTAAGCAAGTGAATTTGGGAGAATTGCACAACCTTTCTTTCCACAGTTGTCACGCGAATCCCTGCGGTTGTTAAGTTAGCAACACGGTTGTTAAGTGAATCTGGCTTCCCCATTGACGTTGCTTGTCAGACGGTCGCCAAAGGGGAATCCCAAGACGTTGCAACCGTCATAAGTATGAGTCACCAAGCATAAGTATGATGTTACCAAGCATCCGAACTTTGATCACATGACCACAGGGATTCTGCAACGGTCGTAAGTGTGAAAAATGGTCAGAAATCCCTTTTTTTCAGTGTCGTCGTAACTTCGAACCATCACTAAATGAATGATTGTAAGCCGAGGACTAGCCATAAAACATAGAACAGAGATTCTTTCTCCTCCTATCCCAAAGCTTAAAACAAAGACATTGCAAGCTTTATTTTCCCATGAATGTCCCAAGAGGATACATCAGAATTTTCTATTTTAAAAAAAAAGAATTATTATTACTAAATAAATACTTTTCTGCTTATTGAGCACATCAAGTCGTTTAGGACAAGTGAAGAAAACATGAAATATAAAACACGCCTGCCGATGGGATCGCCATTATTTGCGATTCCCCTAGACCGAAAATCAACAAATAGCTAACACTTTGGGGGGGGAAATGTGCTTTTCCCTCCATTTTCTGAAACTCCGGGAAAGATGGGTTTAAATGCATTCCCTGGGGGACATTTCGCCGGCAGTTCTCAGCTTAGGACCCACAACTGAGACCACAATTTCCATTGCTAAGCAAGGTGGTGGGTTCAGTGAGTTGTGTCTGCTTTTAAGGAGCTTTTTTTTTTTGCCACAGTTGTTGAGTGAGTCATGGGGTCACTAAGCAAATCCAGCTTCCCCCATTGACAGTGAAAACCACCAGGCTCAGAGAACAACACAATAATCCTCCTCCTCCTCCTCCTCCCTTCCAGCACTGATGATGTTCCCTAGTTGGGTCATGAGACGTCTGCAAGAAGACCACCAAGCTCAGAGAGCACCATGGACCCCACAGTTCTCCTCCTCCTCCTCCTCCTCCTCCTCCCCTCCTCTCCCCCCTTCTACCACTGATGATGTCCCCCAGTTCAGAGATCCCCAAACTTTTGGGCACCAGGGACCGGTTCTGTGGAGAGAGGTTTTTCCACGGACCGGAGAGTGTGAGGTTTTGTGTGCTATCTGCATCACACAGATGGGGCTTTGCTTGTTTGTGCAGACCGGTTGCTGGCATGCCTTGGCCCAGTACTGGTCCGTGGACCGGGGGTTGGGGACCCCTGCCCTAGTTGGGTCATGAAACGCCTGCAAGAAGACAACCAAGCTCAGAGAGCACCAAGGACCCCACGGTCTTTTTTCTTTCTCCTCCTCCTCCTCCTCCTCCTCCTCTCTGCAAACCCCCCTCCCTTCCAGCACTGATGATGTTCCCTAGTGGGTCAGGAAACCCTCAAGCTCCAAGAGCACCTGGGGACACCCCCCCCCCCAAACAATCCCCAACCCATTCTGAATTATAAATCAGCTTCAAGGAAATCTACTGCTCGCAAGGGTAGGAGAATCCCCCCCCCTCAACCTTTGGCTCATCTTAACTCTCCGAAATGACAAACCAGGAAGGTGCCCTGATCCCAGAAGTGGGGAGGAGTCAATAAGCCCCTTTCTTCTCTGCTAACCAGCATTCCAGGTTGCACGGCTAAAAAAACCGACAGGCCTTTGTCTTGACCCCAAAAATATCCTTCCCAAAAAAAACCCTGCATTGTTTCGCTCCTTCTACTCTCCACAACCACCACCACCACCAACACACACACACACACAAACACACAAAGACAAAAAAAAGGAAAAAGAAATGACCCTCCGATGGTGTGAGATCCTTCCTTGGCTGCCAATATTTTTAATAACCATCTTAGTCAGTGTTAGCACAGCTGCTTCTCCTGATCAGCAATTCTCATGACTCATTTTTCGGAGGTCGCCCTTTCCCAAGCTTTATTAGGGCTGCTGGCGGGGATTGGGGGAGGGGAGGGCAAGGGATGAATTGTCTCTCCGTACCCACCCCCACCCACCCCGCCCCACCCTGAGAGAGCCAGGCGCTACTGAATGCAAAGCAGGCAGGCTGTGGAACATGGGAGTGCCAGTGAGAGGAGGGGCAGAGAGGTTTTGGGGGGGGAGTGGGCTGGCAAGCCGTGAGAGGTGGGTCAAACAGAAAGGAGGAAATAGCACCCTTGCTAGAAAAATGGGAGGACCCCCATGTAAAGAACCAACGTCTGTAGTTATGGGCTGCAGAGTGGGGCTGGGGTCCCTGGGGCCCTTGAGGAGCAGCGGTTCAAGGCCAGATCCAGATTGCAGCTGACTGAGATGGCCCTTATTTCCTTCCTTCCTTCCTTCCTTCCTTCCTTCCTTCCTTCCTTCCTCACTTTACTCTCTTTTTCCTTCTCTCTCACCTTCTCTTTCTCCTTCCTTCCTTCTTTCCTTCCTTCCCTCTTTATACCTTCCTTCTGTCATTTCTTTTCCTTCCTTCCTTCCTTCCTTCCCTCTCTCTTTCCCTCTCATTTTCCCTTTTCCTCTCCTTCCTTCCTTCCTTGCTCTCCTTCCTTCCCTTTCCCTCTCCTTCCTTCCCTCCCTCCCTCTTCTCTCTCTTCCTTCCTTCCTCTCTCCCGCCTTCCTTCCTCCCTTTACTCTCTCCTTTCTTCCCTCTCACCTTCTCTTTCTCCTTCCTTCCTTCTTTCCTTCCTTCCCTCTTTATACCTTTCTTCCTTCGTTTCTTTTCCTTCCTTCCTTCCTTCCCTCTCTTTCCCTCTCATTCTCTCTTTTCCTCTCCTTCCTTCCTTCCCTCTTTCCTCTCTCCTTCATTTCTTCCTTCTTGTATACCTTTCTTTCTTTATTTTCCTTCCTTCCCTCTTTATTTCTTTCCCTTTCATCTTCCCTTTCTCCTTCCTTCCTTCCTTCCTTCTTTTTGGTATACTGTGGTTTTGTATTAAATTGCATTTTAAGGTTTGTCTAAAGCAGATGGGGATCATGGGGATCAATCTCTGGCGAGATGTTGTCCCAGAGGGGGAAAGCCCACGTCTTTGTCCCATCCAGGGCCATCACTTAATCAGTGCAACCCAAAGCACACCAAACTTTTCCTGTTCATATTGGACAGGCAGAAGCTATGGAAGACTCGTAGTTGCTCAAGTAACCAGGCCTCATTGTGTACAGGGCTTTAGGGAGTGATAAATCATCTTGAACTGCATCCAGCAGCCACTAAAGCAAATAGCACCATAAAAGAGAATATTTGTAGCTCACGGTTATAATGAGGGGTCTCTGGTTTTCTTGCAGATGTTTAATGACCTCATTAGGTAACATTGTCAGTGCTAGAAGGGGGAGGGATTTGCGGAGAGGAGGAGGAGGAGGAGGAGGTGGAGGAGGAGGATTGTTGGGTCCTTGGTGCTCTCTGATCTTGGTGATTTTCTTGAGGTGTTACATTACTAAAGTAGTAACATCACCAGGGCTAGGAACTGTTGGGTGCCTGGAAGAATTTATCCCATGGTCTGAATCTTCCAGGCTTCGTGGTCCTTCTGGGGACTTTTTAACCTGAATGGAGCAGGGTCATCTTCAGCCTGGAAACCAGGTTCCTAAGTCTAACTATGACAGGTGCGAAAGACCAAGTCCACACATGAAGGCCCAATTAAACTGCTCTATTGCTGAAAGCCTACACACAGGAATCTTCTCAACTAAAGGCAGGCACCTGCTAGGAGTTAGATAAGGGTCAGTGGCACTCAAGGGAAGTTAGTTCTTTTGTGACTATGATATGGATTCTAGGCTGATCACCCTTTTCACTCCTCCGCCTCCCCCCCCCCGGGGTGTCCCACCATCTCTTCTCCTACAAGCTGGTCTTCAAAAAAAGGACAAACTTCCACTCGTTCTGCAAACTACTGGTTCCTACACCCTCAGCCAAAGTGGAGTGGCTAGCGTAATACCAACGATGAGGTCTTCTCGAGTGAGATGGGGTGGGCTTCCCATGACTAGAATTCAACCGGGCTCATTAAGAAGCATTTACAATGCGGTGAGAAGGACCTACGGCTGCTTAAAACGCTTCAGGGATGTATTTTTCCATGCCATGGAAGGAGCCAAGCCAGATTTGCGGAGGGTAGGACATTGGCAGGAGGGCAAAGTGCCTGTGTTATAATTTCCACCATCAGGAAGGGAAACAGGTTTCTGAGAGAGGATGACCTCACTTGTTTGGCTAACGTTGAGGTGACAAGTCCTTTGATGACAGACACAAGTCCTGGCCATCCTGGCCCTTGAGGCTTTTCCAAGGACAGCTTGGGGGAAAAAAGAGACTTTTTTTTTTTCAGAGATCCAGGTGGCAACACAAACCTTAACTGGTCCTCACCCGCCAGGCGGTGTGTCAACAGCCCCCTCAAGGGTGGGTGGGCAGGAGGCAAAACTGTCGTTCTGTTCTTTCAGTGCCAGTCAGGACTTGGGCAAAGCCCAAATTGACGTAGTTGCAGGTCCACCTTAGGAAGAGTTGACTTCCCTGAGGTGGTGATGAGTTGGGTGGACTTCAATGCTTCTTTGTTGGAGAGCAATGTTGGCCCAAGAGCCAGCGCTCCCGTGAAGAAGCAGAAACGTGGTAGGAGAAGGGGGGGAAAAAATAGGTCTTTGCAGCCAAAACTGAGCTGGATTCAAAATGTTGGAGCAGAACACCAATTCCGTTCTCCACAATTCAAGAAGAAACTTGAGTTGACAGTAAGAACAATTAATCAGTGGAATGACTTCGCCTCCAGACGTTGTGGGTGCCCCAACATTGGAAGTTTTTAAGAAGACATTGGACAGCCATTTGTCTGAAATAGGATAGGGTCTCCTGCTTGAGCAGGGGGTTGGACTAGAAGACCTCCAAGATCCCTTCCAACTCTGTTATTCTGTTATAGGAAAGATTTGTAGCTTCTGTGATAATAACAGAAGGACAGAGTTGGAAGGGAGCTTTGAGGTCTTCTCGTCCAACCCCCTGGTCAAGCAGGAGACCCTTCTCTCCTTCTCCTCCTCCTCTTCCTCCTCCTCCTCCTCCTCCTCCTCCTCCTCAGAATAACACAATTGGAAAGGACCTTGGAGGGCTTCTAGTCCAACCCCCTGCTCAAGCAGGAAACCCTATACCATTTCAGACAAATGGCTGTCCAGTCTATTTTTGAAAACCTCCAGTGTTGTAGCACCCACAACATCTGGAGGCAAAAGCTATTCCACTGGTTAATTGTTCTAACTGTCAGGAAGTTTCTCCTTAGTTCCAGGTTGCTTCTCTCCTTGATTAGTTTCCATCCGTTGCTTCCTGTCCTGCCTTCAGGTGCTTTGGGCAATAGATTGACTCCCTCTTCTTTGGGGCAGCCCCTGAGATACTGGAGCACTGCTATCATGTCCCCCCTCGTCCTTCTCTTCATTAAACTAGACCTACCCAATTCCAGCAACCGTTCCTGATATGTTTTAGCCTCCAGTCCCCTAATCATCTTTGTTGCTCTTCTCTGTACTCTTTCTAGAGTCTCAACATCTTTTTTACATCGTGGTGACCAAAACTGGATGCAGTATTCCAAGTGTGGCCTTACTAAGGCCTTGTAAAGTGGTACTAACACTTCACATGATCTCGATTCTATCCCTCTGTTAATGCAGCCTTCTTTTACAATTCCCATGGATACCCACCACCAAACCCATGGCTGCAAATTTCATCTCTTGATTTTGTCATCCAAGTCATAGTTGTTCCAAATATGTTTTTTCCAAAATAAAAAAACTGGACTTCCTTGGTTTTTTCCCTTGAAGACGTTTCACTTCTCATCCAAGAAGCTTCTCAGTTCAGTTCTTCAGAAACTTATAAGATGAGAAGTGAAAAGTCTTCAAGGGGAAAAAAATCAAGAAAACCTAGTTGCCTTTCAAAAAGCATCTTTGGGACATATCTTGTCTTTGTGTTGTGGGGTCTAGAGAAGGTGTACAATCTAGCAGACTGCTCCCCTACTTAACCAGGCACCGGTATCTTGAGATTTTCATGATGGATCATCTTTAAATATCCCACGGTTGGTCAACCTTCTACCTGGAACAGGAATCCACCATGGTAATAGAGTTCTCTTTCTTGAATTGCCTAGAACAGCGACGGGGTGGACTTCAACTCCCAGGATTCCTGAACCAGCCATGCTGTCTCAGGAATTCTGGGAGTTGAAGTCCACGAGTCATAAAAGAGCCATGGTTCCCCACCTCTGGCCTAGAACAATGTTCCTCAATCTCGGCAGTCTGATGATGGGTGGACTTCAGTTCCCAGAATTCCTCCTGCTAATTGGGAATTGTGGGAGTTTGAAGTCCACCCCATTGTCTTAAAAGTTGAGCATCCTTTTTTTTCTTCCGGGCAAAATTTCCTTAAGTTGTAAAAATGGTCCCACCTCAACCACATAGAACACAAACTCACAAATGTATAATTTAAAATACATTTATTGTCTCCTTTGTTCTCCTTTGTTATACCAAGTTGTTAAATAACTTAAATACATTCTCCACAGTCACTCAAGAATCCGATTTATACCTACAAGCTGTACATATGAGGTAGAGAGAAAATAATTTAGGCTACCTTACAAAGCATTAAACACCCCAAAATTCGCGGACAATAAAATACTACAAATCCTTCATATGTTGGTTCCACAGAAGGAACTCCATTCACAAGTGCGTGCAACCCATCTTCAAGTCCACATTCATGGTGCTTTGACAAGACTTGGGGTAAGTGACCAATAAAAGCGAGCGAGCCCCCGATACAATTTTGAAGGGGAAAAAAAAAGAATCAACGCATATCAAAAACAGAAAATGAAGCATCGTTGAATACTCAGATTTTACAGAATCCTACAAGATGCCTATGGAACAGTAGCCCTAGAAAACTGGTCTTCTCGTAGGCCCCCAAGTTGTAGAAAGCACTGAAAGAAGCATTAAATAAGATGACAAATTCCATTGAGAATTGTTAGAGGAGAATTTTTCCAACCAACATCTATGGAGACTCTTAGCCATCCAGGTCATGGTTGTCCAAAGATGCTTTTTCAAAAGGCAATTGGGTTTTTCCTTGAAAATGTTTCGCTTCTCATTGAGAAGGTTCTTGAGCTCTAAAGAATTGAAGAAGCTTCTTGGATGAGAAGCAAAACATCTTCAAAGGAAAACAAAGGAATTCCAGTTGTCTTTGGAAAAAGCAACTTTTTTGTGTTCTCCAACCAACCTGAATCTATCTTCTGGATCTAGAAATTTTGACTGTCCATTGATGATTTGTCTAGAACTGGAACTTTCAAAATAGCTGAGGGATCTAGGCTGAGAAAAGTAGTGACATCACCTTAGGACCTTCCCCAAATTTACATGGATGGTGGAACAAGTTTTGGGTTCAAATGGTGTTCAACCAGTTCTGGAGTTTTTTGGCCTCTATATAGGGTGTCTTGGAGTCTCGCTGCTATAGGCAACATAGGTTGCTTACCAAAAGAAATGGGTCCCACATCTTGTGAGACCATTTCCATGTGGTGTAGTGGTTAAAGGCACTGGTCTAGAAACCAAGAAACCATAAGGACTAGAAGACCTCCAAGATCCCTTCCAACTTAAGGACAATCCCTCTTAAGGTAGGTCTTGTGGAGTCACAATAGACTTACCTAGGAGACAGATGGACCATAAATATATGTCAGCTTGTCTCCTAAAGTTGTGAGACCTCCATCATTTTCAAAAACAGACTGGGCAACCATTTGACCAGGATGCTTTGAGCAGATGTTGGACTAGAAGACCTTCAAGGTTCCTTCCAACCCTATAATTCTCTGTTTTATATCTGACCGATAAGAGATTTAGGATTTATTGCACACATTAAATGGCACATTCACATCAGCTCACACTTTTCACTTTCTCTTTAGCTATTTCAGGGGAAGATGAGGACACTTCTGTGTGTTCTTCTCATCCAACCTTTGCAAGGCAACCACAAAGTTAGATCATTTACAAAAATCCACACACTCCCTTCTGATCCAGATGTAGCTACTTGAAGGCTACGAGGTTTCTGGAGGATCACCAACTTAGAAATAAGTAACCAAAGTGGATTACTCAGTAAATTCTATATTTTAAATGAGGGATGGAGGTTCTGGAGCTCCTCAAATGAGGCTGAGACATAGTTCTCATCATGGACCAGGTTAGATGATGGTTTTGGAGGTGGAACTCCAGAAGCATCTCAAAGTCCCACCTTCATAAACCCCAGTTTAAGACAGCAAAGAAAAGTGAGAAATTTTTAGGATCTATTTGTTGGAACTGATCAGTTCCAGAGGTCAAAGGTCCTCTCTGGTGTCCATACATTTCATGAAGATCAATCACCCCATCAGTTCAGATTAAGTCATCCTTATTGTTGGTCAAAGCTTGCCTCAACTTGCCTCCAGAGGTTGTGAATGCTCTAACACTGGAAGTTTTTAAGAAGAGATTGGATGACCATTTGGTTGAAATGGTATAGGGTTTCCTGCCTGAGCAGGGGTTGGACTAGAAGACCTCCAAGGTCCCTTCCAACTCTGTCATTCTATTCTATTCTATTCTATTCTATTCTATTCTATTCTATTCTAATTCTAATTCTAATTCTAATTCTAATTCTAATTCTAATTCTAATTCTAATTCTAAAGCTAGACAGGGAGAAGCATGGATGAAACATAGCTAATCCAATCCAACAAGCTATGGATTTCCCACACATTCCTGGAGGGATCCATACCACATCAAATCAGGGATCAGACCTTGTAGATTCCAGATGCGTCAACTCCCAGAATTCTTTTGAAAGATGCCATGGCTGGGGGATTCTGGGAATTGAAGTCCACCCATCTTAAAGGTTGATTGACACTGTGCCATTTCAGTACAGCAGGGTTTCCCAACCTTAGCCCCTTTTAAGATGGGTGGACTTCAACTCCCAGAATTCCACAGCCAATATGGCCATTAGTGAGAATTCTGGGAGTTGAAGTCCATACCTCAGGAAATTGCCGAGGTTGCAGGCTATGATCCCAAAAGTTAAGAAGGTATCACAACTGTGTGCGATCAACACACATAATAAAACAGCTTTGACTTTTTTGACCATTGCAGAGGCTTTGCTACAAAGATTTCAAAAGGGATGTGGTGGAGAAAGTTAATAGCATGGAGATTATACAGGTAGTCCTCGATTTACAACCATAAATGAGCCCCAAATTTCTGTTGCTAAATGAGACATATGTTATTTTGCCCTATTTTACTATTTTTCTTGCCACGGTTGTTAAGTGAATCACTGCGGTTGTTAAGTTAGCAACATGGTTGTTAAGTGAATCTGGCTTCCCCATTGAGTTTGCTGGTTGAAAGTGGCAAAAGGGGATCACGTGACCCTGGGACCGTCATAAATACGAGTCAGTTGCCCAGCGTCTGAATTTTGATCACGTGACTTTGGGGACAGTCGTAAGTGTGAGAAACTGTTGTAAGTCGCTTTTTTGTGTGCCGTTTTAACTTTGAACGGTCACTAAATGGATGGTTGTAAGTCGAGAATTACCTGTTGAGGATTTACATAGAATGCATGTGCCTCAATACTATTTATATATATATATATATATATTTAAAAAAACCCACAGGAGAATAAACCTTAGTATTTACAACACAGAACAGGAAAGCAACGCTATCTGCTTTAAAATTCACATAAATACTTTTTAAAAAATACTTACAGAAACACTCTGGCTTCAGTGCGTGCGTAACTATACAAAACCCACACCCCACCCTGTTCAGTAGTTCGTCCACACCTTCGCCTCTCCCCTTGCACACGCGTGCAGTACAAGCTGTGAGAATTGCCAATCTCTTGCACTATATATAAAAACAGTATTTTATGATTACCTGATAGCTCAACATCGTAGCCAACAGCCTTTCAATACAGGTAGTCCTCAAATTATAACCACAACCTAGGCCACACATTTTTGTGGCTAAGTGAGACAGTTATTAAAATGAGTTTTGCCCCATTTTACAACCTGTCTTGCCACGGTTGTTAAGCGAATCACTGCAGTTGTGAAGTTAGTCACCCGGCCGTTAAGTGAATCTGGCTTCCCCATTGACTTTGCTTGTCAGAAGGTCACAAAAGGGGATCACATGACTCCGGGACACGGCGACCGTCATAAATATGAGTCAGTTGCCAAGTCTCTGAATTTTGATCACGTGACCATGGGGATGCTGCAACGGTCGTAAGTATAGAAAATGGTCATAAATCTCTTTTTTCAGCCATCATAACTGAATGGTCACTAAATGAACTGTTGTAAGTTGAGGACTACCTATAATCTTATGCATACTGGTTAGAGTAAGCTTCATTTCGGCAATCCAGGGTTGCATTTTTAAACATTTGACACCAGTCTGGTTCACACAACGTGCTAACTGGGTTGGATGGAGACCTGGTAGCTAAGCACATTTTCATAGTGTTTAATTTGTTGCTGGCTTAGCTGCCAATGCAAACTCAGCCTGTCTGCTTAATTTAGTTATGGTGCACACCAGAAATAACTATGTTCGGTGATCTAGGTTTAGCAGGTTGTGTGAATTTCACCAATTGGTTGTTTCCCCCAAGGAGAGATTTGTGTCAAGCCTGGGGGGAGGGGATATAATTACTCCAAGATTGCAAGCTTATCTTAAACAAGGTTTCTCAAACTTAGCAAGATGGGAGGACTTCCACTCCCAGAATCCCCCAGCCGGCATGCTTTAAGAGGGGTGGGCTTCAACTCCCAGAATCCCCCAGCCAGCCATGCTTTAAGAGGGGAGGACTTCCACTCCCAGAATCCCCCAGCCAGGCATGCTTTAAGAGGGGAGGACTTCCACTCCCAGAATCCCCCAGCCGGCATGCGTTAAGAGGGGAGGACTTCAGCTCCCAGAATTCCCCAACCGGCATGTGTTAAGATGGGTGGACTTCAACTCCCAGAATCCCCCAGCCAGCATGCTGATTGCAGAATTCTGGGAGTTGCAGTCCACTCACACTGACTGGGGAATTCTGTGAATTGAATTCCACCCATCTTAAAATTGCCAAGATTGAGAAATATTGTTTTAGAGAAAGAAAGTTACAGGAAACCATCATCTCCCTGGTTCAACTTCCGGTAACCTGGTTCCCTCAAATTAATTCTGATAATGAGCGAAGTGAGATGGCGGCCTGTTTGCCTATCCAACAAATTAACAAAAGATTCCAAACTACAATTGTGCTAGAAGGAGAAAATTAAATGCAAGGTTAATCCATAGAGCTCATAGCAATGGCATCTGCAGAACATCAGAACAGATTAAACCAGGATCTTAACTGGGTAGGATGTGAGCATTCTTTGGTGAGCCTTAGTCAATACAGGTAAGTCCTCAACCTACCACCACAACTTAGCCCAAAATTTCTGTTGTAAAGTGAGACATGTTAGGTGAGTTTTGCCCCATTTTACAACTTTTGTTGCCACGGTTGTTAAGTGAATCACTGCAGTTGATAAGTTAAGTGAATCTGGCTTCCCCCACTGACTTTGCTGGTGAGAATTTCGCAAGAGGGGATAAACATGATCCCGGGACGCTGCAACCGTCATAAATATGAGTCAGTTGCCAAGCGTCTGAATTTTGATCACGTGACTATGGGGATGCTGCAAAGGTCATAACTGTGCAAAACGGTCATTAGTCACGTATTTCAGTGCCGCTGTAACTTTGAATGGTCACTAAACGAACTGTTGCAAGTCAAGGTCTACCTGTATTTCAGACACGGCCTTCAAAAATCAAGCAAGGTCATCTTCAAACTGAGATGATATGGCTAAAACCCCAAGAGCATTAAAAATCCTTCAAGATTGCATGCTCTTTTTTAAGCCATCTTTAGACCAGGTATCTAAGATAGTGGCCAAGAGGAAAAATTACCCTCCGTCTTATCAAACAGAAAAACTATATCAAGATTTCCCACTGATGAGAAGCTGCAGTGGGCAAGTGGCTTATGAAGTCACCATCTTTCCATAATTTTCAATAATGGACAGAGGGATCTGATGTACGGAAGAATTGCCCCATTTTGGGTATCTCTGGTTGACCAACTGCCCAAGAATACTCCCACTAACAGGAAAAGGGAATTTGGGACTTCCTTCTCCACCCTGATCATCTAGAGATGAAGACTGTAGCCCAAAGCAAGATCTATTTACTGAGAGAAAAGAATATTTGTTGATCGGGATTGAACTGTGGGGTCCCTGGTGCTCTCTCAGCTGGGTGGTTTTCTTGCAGAGGTTTCATGACCCAACTAGGGAACGTCATCAGTGCTAGAAGGGAATGGAGGAGGAGGAGGAGGAGGAGGAGGAGGAGGAGGAGAACTGTGGAGTCCTTAGTGCTCTCTGAGCTGGGTGGTTTTCTTGCAGATGTTTCATGATCCAACTAGGGAACATCATCAGTGCTAGAAGAGACAGGTGTTTGTGGGAGGAGGAGGGAGAGGAGGAGGAGGAGGAGAACTGTGGGGTCCTTGATGGTGCTCTCTGAGCTTGGTGGTTTTCTTACAGACGTTTCATGACCCAACTAGGTAACATCATCAGTGCTAGAAGGGGGTGGGGTGTGTGGGAGAGGAGGAGGAGGAGAACTGTGGGATCCTTGGTGCTCTCTGAGCTGGGTGGTTTTCTTGCAGACGTTTCATGATCCAACTAGGGAACGCCATCAGTGCTAGAAGGTATAGGTGTTTGTGGGAGGAGGAGGAGGAGGAGTAAGAGGAGGAGGAGGAGGAGAAAGAAGAGGAGGAGGAGGGAGGGAGGACTGTGGGGTCCTTGGTCTCTGAGCTGGGTGGTTTTCTTGCAGACGTTTCATGACGCAACTGGGTAACATCATCAGTGCTAACATAGTTAGGTGATGAAACGTCCGCAAGAAAACCATGAGCCTCAGAGAGTACCAAGGGCTCCACAAATCCCATTTCCCCCCTCCCCATTTCTTTCCAACCCCCACCCCCAGGCCCCTCGAGGTGAGCTGTTCCAACAGCAGCAAAAACATGGAGTTTCCTTCTACAAAACAGGACCCACCGCTGGGCTTCGCTAAATGAAAACCAGGCTTCCAGGCAGACGCTTCCAAAGCGAGTGGCTCAGAAACCCTCCCTTTCCAAATAACATTTATCAATATATATATATATATATATATATATATATATATATATATATATATATATATATATATATAAAAGGAAGAAAAATGAGGCTGCAGCTTCCTCAAAGGTCAGGCTTGCAGTGTTGGGAAAAAATTAAAGAGCCCCTTCGGGAATCCGAGTTCAAATACCAGCGTGCAAAAAGAAAGAAAGAAAAAAAAAGGGGGGGGGAGACGAGCACTCACATGTCCAAACGAGAGGCCCAGTTTCACAATACCACATGGAAACCATACAAACTTTTGAAAAGCTTAATAAATAAATGTTCGATATTTAGATCTAGGCGTCGGGATCTATCTAGACAGACTCATATCTCACCCTTGAAATAATTAGAAAGACTCTTTCACAGCCTTTGTTTGGTTTTTCCATCCGTTGCACGGAGCTACGGAGACGGTCCGTTAGGCGAGGAGATTCTTGGGCATGTAGCTTCAGGAATGGTCCGCCAGACCATCAAAGCAGACACCAGTTCTTGGATATTTCATACCAGTTACAAGCGATGTCCCAAAGCTAGGAGCTATCTTCCATTTTTTCAGTCACTCTTCTAATCCATAAAACAGCCTCCACCATCTCAGAACCATCCCACCAGCTTTGGAACCAAGCCACCATCTCCTTCTTCTTCTTCTCCTCCAAGAACATCCAATTCCCCAAAAGGACAGCTTTGATAGAAGAGGCTACCGTTGTTGTTTTTATTATTATTATTATTATTTTGTTCAAAATGCCCCTAAAACCGGGCCTGAGAACAAGGGTGATTTCCCGGAGGAGAACGTGGAAGAAACGTGCTCAGGCAGGGAGCTGGAGTAGATGACCTCTAAGGTCCCTTATTCCATATTCTAAGATTTCTGCTCCGCTCCGCCAAAGGATCAAATTGCAATTCCCCAGGACGAAAAAAAAAAATGCAACTCTTGGACCGGTTTTAAAATCACTGTCCATCAAGCATGGACGACTCACCCAGGAATTTATCAGCTGTTCATCCAAATCCCATCTTGAAGGGAAAAAAGAATAAAAAGTTGCATAGTTGTAATATTCCCAAATTCACATCAGAAGAATGCTGTGTGGACCATCACATTTGTACAGGTAGTCCTCAACCTACGACCACAATTGAGCCCAAAATTCATGTGATACACTTGTTAAGTGAATTGTGCCCCGTTTGATGACCTTCCTTGCCACGGCTGTTAAGTGAATCACTGCAGTTATTAAGTTGGTAACACGGTCGTTAAGCGAATCTGGCTTCCCCCATTGACTTTGTTTATTAGAAGGTCGCAAAAGGGGATCGCGTGACCCTGGGATGCTGCGACCGTCATAAATACGAGTCAGTTGCCAAGCGTCTGAATTTTGATCACGTGTCCATGGGGATGCTAAAACGGTCATAAGTGTGAAAAATGGCCCTAAGTCACTTTTTTCAATGCTGTTGTAACTTTGAACGGTCATTGAACAGTCGTAAGTTGAGAACTAGCTGTACTAGTGATCCAGTCTGCCATTTTGATATTTCTCCATATATATATATATATATATTTCCCTTCTGATCGAGAGGAACAAGAATCCGCTGCTCTCTTTTTACGTCTAACGTGCAGCTTTCTAGTGGTTTAAGTAATTTTTGCCCTTTAAAAAAAAAAAAAAAAAGCAACAGGCTTTTCATTGGCCCCGGAGAATATCATTGGCACGGATAAAGTTGGGTGAAACGCGATCCTCAAGAGACACGCATTCTTGGACGCCGTGATCCAGACGTGGGAAAATAAAATCGAAGCCGCATCACCGTCTCAAAGGCGACGCGCTTTCTCCGTTTTCCCAAAGGCGAAGTGCCAAATTGCATTCACAGCCAGGGCGTCACGCTGGTTTCGAAGCAGCTTTCAGATGCCAACTGAAGTCATAAGAAGAGAAATCGGGGCAAAAAGAAAGAAGAAGAAGAAGAAGAAGAAGAAGGGGGGGGGAACCAAGTTCCTAATCAAATCACAAAAGGAGTCAAAAAGCTGGTTGAAAAGATCGCAGGCTCGTTTTCGTCTCTAGTGGTTCTCCAAATTCACCGTAGTAGATTGCAAAAGAGAGCAAAGAAACAGAGGTGGAGGGCGCACAAGGGGGAAATGGGAATAAAATTTAAAAAAAAAACACACACCAAGATCTTCACCATCTGCTACAACGAAGTGTTGTTAGAAGGAGGGTTGAGGAACAGTCCTTCTGCAATGACCTCGACAGCTAATGGGAACGTGGAGCCCAGAAGCTCCATAAATTAGTTTTTAAAAAAATCCTTCTAGGGCCCACTTCTGCCTAGAACATCTTCTGCAGTTGAAGGCCTTCAGGAGGTAGGGTTCCTCCAGGATGAAGTGGGACCATCCAGGTCCAAGAGAATTCTCAGGAGGGGGACACGGAAGGACCAAGGTGGAGAATTCAGCCCTCGTCAAGAAGAGAAGGAATTCTCTCTCCAAGCCACATCTTGGTCGTCGCAAGGGGTCTTCCCAGTGGTGTGGGCGTCCACAATCTCTTGGCTGAGAAAGAGGCAGGATCAGCAAGACACGGAACCCCTCAAAGTGCTTCCATCATGTCAGGGTGGCGCTCGGCCGTCTCACCGGATGTCCCCGGTCTTTGTCTCCGAGAAGGGGGCAAGGAGGTCCTGTCCCTGAAATCGGGGCTCCCCGGACACCCGTCCTTCAGTCCTTGCAGGTGTAAACCTCCTCCCTTTGAGTACACTGCTTACACTCCACGTAACAGCACCAGCGGACTTGACATTGGCACGGGCGAGTGACCACGCGGCTTTGGATGTTGTGCCCCCGTCCGCAGCAGATGCTGTCGCAGTTCTTGTCTTTGTAACACTTCCGTCCGGACGTCCCGGAGGAGAACCGGCTGGTCAAGCAAAAGCTCGGAGAGTCGTCAAGATAAACCAGATCTGTAGTCCTGGGGATTTGGTCGCCGTGACCCAGGACCGATTTTTTCGGCGGCGAGATGTCTCCTTCTCCCGTGGCCTCGTTGGTGGTGCTCACCACCTTGAGGGCCACCTCGTACTTCTGCTTGAGCTGCTTGCCGATCTCGTGGAACGGAGAGAGCTGGCGCCAGCACGTCCGGACGGTGCATGAGCCGGACACCCCGTGGCATTTACAAGTGGTCTCCACTCCAGCTTTGATGACCTGCAGAGGAAACAAGGCGGCAGAATCTCTGAAAGACAAGCCAGGGCAAAAACATTGTGGCACAAAACGCTTACAATTACAGATACTCCTCGCTCTATAGCTGCAATCGATCCCAAAATGGCGGCCATATAAGACGTACCGTTCGTAAAGCAGGTCCACCCAATTTTATGACTTTTTTTTTTTTGCTGTGGTCGTAACGTGAGTCACCATGTTCTTTAAGCAAATGTGAACAGCGAACCCAGTGTCCATACGGATCCGTGTGGTAAACATGAGTTTCCAACAAAAAACATTGTAAAACAGGATCACGTGATTGTGGGGTGCTGCAAAGAGTTGTAAAGCCACCCATAGTCATTTTGTTTTGAGGTGGATGGCAGAAAGAAAGAAAGAAAGAAAGAAAGAAAGAAAGAAAGAAAGAAAGAAAGAAAGAAAGAAAGAAAGAAAGAAAGAAAGAAAGAGAGAGAGAGAGAGAGAGAGAGAGAGAGAGAAAGAAAGAAAGAAAGAAAGAAAGAAAGAAAGAAAGAAAGAAAGAAAGAAAGAAAGAAAGAAAGAAAGAAAGAAAGAAAGAAAGAAAGAAAGAAAGAGAGAGAGAGAGAGAGAGAGAGAGAGAGAGAAAGAAAGAAAGAAAGAAAGAAAGAAAGAAAGAAAGAAAGAAAGAAAGAAAGAAAGAAAGAAAGAAAGAAAGAAAGAAAGAAAGAAAGAAAGAAAGAGGGAGGGAGGGAGGGAGGGGGGAGGGGGAAGAAATCAAGAAAGGAAAGGAGGGAGGGAGGGAGGGAGGGAGGGAGACTGGTTGCTAACCTGCCCCAAATGTGATCATGTAACTGGGGAGGGTCCTCAGCATAACTTCGAATCTGGGTCATAAGTACCTTTTTTGGGGTTCCATTAAAATTTTGAAAGATTTGGAGACCAGTCATAAATCAAGGATTACCTCTCGTATTCCCGGTTATCAGCCAACCCCTTCTCCTGCTTTTTTCTGTTCTGCACTCTGTCTAAAAATTAGAAGTCTAGAATAGAATAGAGCTGGAAGGGACCTTGGAGGTCTTCTAGTCCAGCCCCCTGCTCAAGCAGGAGAACCTATACCATCTCAGACAGGTGATTGTCTAGTCTCTTCTTAAAAACCTCCAGTGATGGAACGCCCACGATTTCTGGAGGCAACTTCTGTTCCACTAGTTGATTGTCCTCACTGTCAGGAAGTTTCTCCTTAATTCCAGGTTGCTTCTCTCTTTGGTCAGTTTCCAACCATTGTTTCTCGTCCTTCCCTCTGGTGCTTTGGAGAATAGCTTGACCCCCCTCTTCTTTGTGGCAGCCCCTCAGATACTGGAGCACTCAGATACGTCGCCCCTGTTTTTTCTTTTCTTTAGAAAAGTCCATGCGCAATTCACTGGCTTATGTTTCCCAAAACTTTCTTTTAATTTATTTACTTATTAAACAAATGTATATAGCCCCCCCCATTACATATAGGTGAGTCCAGGAGGCCTAGGTGTGGGTGTGGATTTTTGGACCTGAGTTGGGAGTGGACTGCATCAAGGATGGGCAAATAGGGCACCTTTATCAACCACAATCCAGCCCAAAATTTCTGTTGCTAAGTGAGACAGTCGTTAAGTGAGTTTTGTCTCATTTTACAACCTTTCTTGCCACAGTTCCTAAGTAAATCACACGGTCGTTAACTGAATCTGGCTTGCCCCGTTGACTTTGCTTGTCAGAAGTTCCCAAAGGGGGATCCCGTGACCCCGGGACACTGCGACGGTCATAAGAACAAGTCAGTGGCCAAGTGCCTGAATTTTGATCAGGTGACCATGCGGATGCTGCAAAGGTCGTAAGTGTGGAGAACGGTCCCTTTTTTCAAATGGTCGTAAGTGGAGGACTCCCTGAATTGTTTTGCTTTTCCTGATTGAGGTTTGCTTTTGAATTTCTGCAATGTAAAAATCCTCTTTGGATAATGCAGCTTTCCTGAGGGCCAACGTTTGACAAAATGCTGCAAGAAATGTCTGGACAGATTCCTCCTGACTTCTCTATTTTTATTTATTTTTTTATTTTATTTTTTTTTGCACATTCTTGGTCTCGGATGGCAAGCTGGCAGAGAGCAGATTAAACACCCCCCCCATCTGTTTACGGTATGGATTTCAACCCCCAGTGCCAAGACCAGCTTGTCTGGCATGCAAAGTGAGCTAATTAGTTAGCAGGACTTCTGCAAAACCTATACTTTAAGGGGTTTCTGGGGGGGGGAGGGCTGGCTTTGTTATACGGATCAGATTTTAAAAAAGCAATTTTGCCTCTTTACATAGGAGCCGTTCGGGGCAGGAGAAAAAGGGATTAAAGAGCAAGAAGAATGAGACACGAGTGTTATGAAACCCAGTGATTGTTTTCTATTTTATTCAGAATAATAGAATAACAGAGTTGGAAGGGACCTTGGAGGTCTTCTAGTCCAACCCCCTGCGCAAGCTGGAAACCCCATAATATGTCAGACAAATTCAGTCTTTTCTTGAAAATCTTCAGTGATGGAGCATCCACAGCTTCTGGAGGCAAGACGTTCCACTGATTAATTGATCTGGGATTAGAGAATAACAGAAGAGCAGAGCTGGAAAGGACCTTGGAGGTCTTCTAGTCCAACCCCCTGCTCAAGCAGGAGACCCTTTACCATTTCAGAGAAATAATTGTCCAGTCTCTTCTTTAAAATCTCCAGTGATGGAGCACCCACAACTTCTGGAGTCAAGTTATTCCATTGATTAATTGTTCTCCTTAGTTCCAGGTTGCTTCTCTCCTTGGTTAGTTTCCATCCGTTGCTTCTTGTCCTGCCTTCAGGTGCTTTGGAGAATAGCTTGACTCCCTCTTCTTTGGGGCAGCCCCTCAAATATTGGAAGACTGCTATCATGTCACCCCTAGTCCTTCTCTTCATTAAACTAGACATACCCAATTCCAGCAACCGTTCTTTATATATGTTAACCTCCAGCCCCCTAATCATCTTTGTTGCTCTTCTCTGCATTCTTTCTTTCCTTCTTTTCTTGCTGTGATTCCCCTTTTTCCTCCATTCCCCCCCTTTTTTTGTCAGTATTCTCATTTGGTACCCCCTTAATGAAAAGTCTAGCATATTAGTGCTCAGTTCTGGTGACTGGAGGTTCAGAAAAAACACTCTCTCCTGGGGCTGTTAAGCTTCATTAAAACTTTTTAACTCCATCTCTGTGGAGCGTTGCTAAATTCCTTAATCCTGAGAAGAGCTGAGCTTTCATTGGAGGAAATTGTAAATTGGGTGGGCTTCAATTCAACAACCGTGGAATCGGATGCAGGACCCCCAGACCAATACAGGTAGTCCTCGACTTAATAATTCATTTAGTGACCGTGTGAATTACAACAGCACTGAAAAAAGGGACTTAGAACTGTTTTTCACACTTATGACCATTGCAGCATCCACTCGATCAGGTGATCAAAATTCGGACACTTGGTAACCGACTCATATTTATGACGGTTGCAGCGTCCCGGGGTCACGTGATCCCCTTTTGTGACCGTCTGACAAGCAAAGTCAATGGGGTTCACTTAACAACCATGTTACTAGCTTAACAACTGCAAGAAAGGTCATAAAATGCAGCAAAATTTATATAACAAGTATTTCACTTAGCAACAAAAAAATTGGGCTCAATTGTAGTCATAAGTTGGGGGGGGTTCCCTGTAATCAAGGCTCACTGCAGTATTTATGATTAACAGGAGGAATTCCGTCCGTACTTAATGCCAGGAACTCCTGCAGACTGAAGGATGCCCCTGTATTTAGCCATTTCAAGACAGGACGAGAAACTGAGTCAAACATTTGCAGAGATACCGTAGCCAGTCCTTGACTTATGACTACAATGGGGAGCAGAATTCCCATGCTAAGCAAGGTGTTGGTGAAGCCGCTGATTTTATGATCTTTTTTTTGCCACTGGGATTAAGGAAACCACTGCAATTGTTAAAGGAATCACATGATCCTTAAGTGAGGTGGGCTTCCCCCACTGAATTTGTATGTTGGAAGCCGGGCTGGGGAGGGGGAGCAGGAAGAGGGGAAGAGGAGGGAGGAGGAGGAAGAAGGAGGGGGAGGGGAGGGGGAAAGAGGGAGGAGGCGGAGGCGAAAAAGAAGAACAGGAGAGCAGGAGGAGGAGAGGCGCAGGGGAAGGGGAGGAGGAAGAAGAAGGAGAGAAGGAGGAGGAGGGAGAGGAGGAGGAGGAGAAGTAAGGGAAGAAGAGAAGGGGAGAAGAGAGGAGGAGGAAGAGGAGGAGAGAGGAGGAGGAGAGAAGGGAAGAAAAGAAGGGAGGAGGAGGAGAAAGAGAAGGAGAAGGAGAAGGAGAAGAGAAGAAGAAGAAGAGGAGGAGGAGGAGAAGAAGGAGGAGGAGGAGGAGAAGGAGAAGGAGGAGGAGGAGGAGGAGGAGGAGAAGGAGAAGGAGAAGGAAAAGAAGAGAAGAAGAAGAGGAGGAGGAGACTCAATGGCAGTAGCCATAGAGATACCATTAGAAGACCTGAAGGACCAGATTCTCCTGGAGAACATCTAACTAGGTATTTGCCAAGAGTCAATTCTGACTTGAAGGCACATCGTGGATCAATAAATGATGAAGGTGAGCTGCATGAAGAATCTAGCTAAACATTGTCCATGTCTTCTCATGTTCCTTTCTCCTGCTCTTTCATCATAGCAGAATGCTCGGCCAACCATCTCTCCAACTAGGTTTTTGGTGGCCCTCAACCATCTTTACCTAGCACTCTTCCCAGTCCCTCAAGAAGGACCTACATCTCCACAGCTACAGCCTACAACCATCATGAGCACTTACCTTCATCCCCACCAAATTG
>JALGBA010003061.1:0-28560 GCA_023970755.1 Azemiops feae | reverse complement strand
TTCAATACTCAGCTACTGCATCATAGTTCTCCATTCTTCTCTACAAGAGAAATAATACTTTTGTTTGCAGACTAATGCTGTGTGTTTGCTTAGAGCTCCTAGATACAGGAGAAGGGCACCATATGTAACAGTAAATAATCAGGTACTGGGAGGAAGCTTCTTAGTTAAACACTCGAAACAGAGAGAAGCAAATCCTCTGGAAAAGCAAATATTGCAAATAAAGCTTTGTTTGGGAAAGAGAAAGTGATTACATTTGTATTCTGTTGAAGAAGGGCTAAGCAGTTCCACAGCATTTGAAAAAGAAATGCAAACTTGCCAAATCTCTTGGTCTGTGTGCCTAGCCCTAGGACACCCGGTGCTGTGTTTCAATCTTGCTCAGCAAACTAAGCCTGCTTAGCATATAACGTGAAGCAGAGGTTTTCAAACCAGATTGTCTTGAACAAATCATGTTCTGGTCTGCGTGTATTGTTAAGCTGGTCTTTTAACTATAGTTTGTTGAACATGCCATAATGAACTTTGTTTCAAAATATTTAGAAGAGGATTCAGATATAGGAAAGTCCATTTACATATTCACAATAGTCTCTGACCAAGTAACCAGTATGTCCTTTCTGTCTAAAACAGTTATTCATGCATCATTTGCAAAATATCACATTTCTAATTATTTATTTTTATTGTTTTTAATATAGTAACAGAAAAAGAAAAGGAACAGAATATTAAAATAATTATGCAAACACACATATTCTAAAACACGCACGCATAAAAGTAATTTTTAAAAAGTGAAAAAAATACAACAGAAAAAGAAAAAAGAAACAAGGTGTAATATATAATTCTAAATATACATCTAAATATACATCCTGCTTGGGAACCCTTGAGCTAGAATATTGCTTTGGCTCAAAATCTAAAATTCCTGTCCATGTGAAGACCATGATTGTACAGAAGTATTTTAGTCACTTGGTTTGGTTGACTGTTGAAGATAAACCATTTACTAGCTTCTCATATCTTCATAATAACACAAAAGGTCCATTTAAGAATTAAATTCACTATTGGATCTAGATGGTAGCTAATAAGATCTGCCAAAACTAGGTTGCTTCAAAACTCTAGGTGTGCAAGCGACCCTGCAGTCTTTAGATCTTAATTGTGATGCTTAGTCAACTAATGCTAAATCTCAACAGCCCATGGTGAGTAGCCTTTAATACAGGCTTTATGAAATGTTTGGTCTGTTGTGTGATGCTGAAGCCACAGCCTCAACAAGGTGTCACTGAATGAAAAGACAGGCAGGAATGGGCCAGTCCTGGATAGCAGTATTCCAGTAGTTGAGTGGCTGCCATAAAAAAAGGAGTTCAACTTATTTTCCAAAGCACCAGAATGCAAGACAAGAAACAATGGATGGAAACTAATCAAGGAGAGAAGCAACCTGGAACTAAGGAGAAACTTCCTAGCAGTGAAGACAATTAACCAGTGGAACAGCTTGCCTTCATAAGTTGTAGGTACTTCATCAATGGAGAGTTTTAAGAAAAGAGTGGACAGCCACCTGTCTGAAATGGTATAAGGTCTCCTGCTTGAACAGGGGTTTGGATTAGAAGACCTCCAAGGTCCCTTCCAGTTCTATTCTGATTGATTGAGAATATTATTCTCTGAAAATTTTAGCTTTTCTTACACAATCATACTTACATAATCCACTACTTATTTCCAAAATTTAGTAGGACATTGTGAAAACATATTTTAAAGAATATTATCCTTATACTTATATATCCCACAAAATGCTGTCTTGAACAAATTTTGTCTGTATAAATATATCAATAAATTCTAAATATTTTTGTTGTTGTACAACACTTCATAGTTTAAGGTCCACTGACACTTTTGCTGCAATTGCTCTCCTATTGTCTACACAATATTGAAACCTCTAATTCTTTATTCCACTAATTTTTAGCATCAAATTGATTTATTGATAACAAATATCTATAAAAAATAGCAGGGAGTTAGATTTAAGGGATTTAACAAGTTGTTCCAGCATCTCAAGTGTATCGAAGTTGAAAATGTCACTAGTCCAAAGTTGTTAAGAAATGTAGTTGTAAATGTTGCCATAGGCTTACATATTTTAGACATTCATCTATTAATACAGCATATGTTAAAACTTCATCTTCATTGTCTTAATCAGAATACCATATTCACCACAATAAGAAACAATTCACTTGGGAAGCTATTGAAGATTAAAATGTGATTCCTACAATTCTCAGATTTCATTACATTGTGGTCTGCTCAACAATGATTTGCTGAATGTGGCACAGCACTACTTCAGTTATTGGCAGACATTATGGATTCTTGCATAATGAGGCAGGTACAAAACCCTTTCATCCCAACAGCTGAAATTTCACAAGACCATCAAATCTTGGGAGGGGGGGGGGGTCATAGATGTTGCCAAGTTATGTAATAATTAATTAAACATGGCTTACAAACCACAATAGCTGTTTCATATAACACAGTAATCCAGATCCAAGCAAGCTGCATTTAACTTTGGCAGAACTGGGAAATAATTATTTCCAAATAAATAAGATTTTTTAAAAAGCTGAATATGATGCCAAACAGTTGGCATATCTCAGCAACAATGACGTATCAACAAAATAGAATAAATACGGACCTGGGCCTCTTCCTACATAGTTGTTAGATTTAACAGACTGATATACACTAAAAGTTAGATTTACATTCTGTTCCATTTGGCACAAGCCATGTAAATGCTAGCAGCATCTGGAGGAGTCTGCAATTAGCAAGATATTATGTATAAGGAGAAAATGCTTTCAAAACTCAGGCAGATAACTTATCTCAAGAATGAAGGCAAATATATCTGTCCCAGAATAATATTGCAGGATCCAATCTGGCTTGGTCACTGAGACCGGAGGTTTAGCCTTCCACGCTTTTGGACTCATGCTGAAGTCCATCCTCAGGGTGACTTTTCTCTCACCAGAATGTGTACTTTGGGCTACTTTATGTGTAGTATTTACTGTATATGATGTCTGGTTGTGTGTGGCTTTTCAATTGTTGATTGGGGTTGTTGATGGCTGGCTATTAAGTCATTGGCTGTTGTTTCCCTGTGCTGCCAAGTCCTATTGATTGAAGCCTGAGAAATGGGCTCCTTATCAGTCAACAGGAGTGCTGATGTACCACCAGCTTATCAGGTACTCAGGAACCATGGACTTGGCAGCACAAGGAAACAACAGCCAACCACTTAATAGCCAGCTATCAACATCCCAATCAACAACTAAAAAGCCACACACAACCAGGCACCACATAAATACTATTCATAAAATAACCCAAAGCACACATTCTGAGGTTCTGTGAGGATGGGTTCTAGCACAAGCCTGAAAGCTTGGAAGACTAAACTTCTGATCCTGGTGACCAACCCAGGTTGGATCCTGCAAGATAACATATCTACTTCTCTAGGAATGATAGGATAGCACTTGCTCTTCAGGCTGGTTCAAGACTAATGATACTCCCAACAAAAGATGTAAATCAGGACAGAAGACAAATAATGTTGATAATGTACTAATGATGTTATTTAGTTGGAAAATGAAATTTCTGCAAGCAAACAGAGAGCAAATAGGAAGGTTGTCAGATACATTTTCCAAGTAAATACAAAATAATACGTTATGAATTATCAGAAGATAATATGTCAGCATAAGATGGACAGTCATAACATTCAGAACAAGTGTAGCTTGTTATTCCCAGTTTGTGCCATCTTTTAGCTGCATGCCTGGACTGGAGTAAGGGAATATCTATTGTGGAGTTTTTAAAACAGTGCCTTTCATGGGACCATATTCCCACTTTAAAGTTTTGAAGTTTGGTTTTGATAAGTTGCATAAGTTATTTTAATCAAATGCATTCAAAATAGAGATATAATTAGTGCTGAACAGGAGCTAGGACCTAAGCTATTTCATTCAGAATCCTGTTGTATCAGGGTACCTGGCACTTATTAATTATAAGTTGTCTTTGTATTGAAAACTCCAAATATATTTCAAGGAATTCCATTGATTTCTCATTGAATAAGTCTGTACCTTAATTTCACTAGGCTAATCATAACATATCAAGTACTAATACATTTGATTCTGAAATGCTAAAATGTATTGAAAAAAATGAACTCATTCTCCTAACATTATAATGTTGGAATAGATCCAAGTAATATTTAATTCTAGAATTACTGTAAGACAGGACTGGGCAGACACTATTCTTCTTTCTAAATAAATATAGATCTTGAGGGGGAAAAATCCAATCCACATCAGAAAGTGTCACATAGCTACAAAATTAATTTGCAAAATTAATAGTTCCAGAATATCCAAACAACTCCAGCCTGAACTTTAGTTATAATTCAGCCAATAATGAATAGGCCATTAGATTCTTCTCAAAAACATTTTACAGGACTGCAGGAATTCAACTATGGGAAATCTCAATAATTCAATACACACATTAAGAGAGGGTTCCCACTTGCTACTAACCATGATACAAACATTGCCTGACAATATCTCTTTCTTGATATGTTCTCATGATGTTGGTCTCATTTTGTTAGCAGCCAATGTCAGATAGCCTTCAATTCTCTTAACTTGAACTGATGTTATAGAGCAGGGGTGTCAAACTGCCAGCCCGCGGGCTGGATTCGTCATGCTGAAACTACGCCCACCCCATTGCTGGCAATGGAAAAAAAGTTGCAATACGTCGCGACACGTCACATGATGTTGCGAGTTTGACACCCCTGTTATAGAGGTATTTTCTGTCTTATTTCAACAAGGACAGCCTCAATATGTATGCAATCTATTCGCTTTGTCGTTCATTTTGAAGGAAAGCCAGGTGACTCATCTTTCCTTGCCAAACCCAGGTCAGCACAGTTTCTCCACAATTCATCTCAATTATATCATATGTTAGATTAAATTTGTCAGATAAAGAAGGGAGGATTGGGTCAAGATCTCCAACAGAGTTCCATGGCTGAAGAAGAATTTGATCCTGAGTTTCTTCATTTTGATCTATAATTATTAATCTATCCTGGCAATACTAATTTCATACCACGGCAAAGAAACATTTGTGCAGGGCATGAGTGACCATGAGTAGGGAGTATTGGTACAGGAAAGGGCATAACTGGTACACAATCCACACTTGTGCAAAGGCTCACCTGGCCATGACTGCCACCTGTTCTTTGAGCAGGAGTCAAGAATCCAGGAGAACCTCCAGATTACACATTGGGTCTTTTTGGGCAGTGCCACCCCATCCAAAACCAAAGGTCTTTTCCAGAGAGCTGGCTTTTCACAAAATGTGTTCAAAATAGGATAATTTGAACCTGAACATTTGTAGTTAAACCCTTAATGTTAAATCCTTAATTTTACTGCCTTCCTATTTATCAATAAATAATAGAAAGCTGTGTTGGGTTCAAATATTATGAACCTTCATCAGTCTTGTTTATGTAAACCCATCCTTGTCTCACTCGCTATAAAACTGGATGGAACAATGGTATAGAAAGAACAGAAATACTGTCATAATCCAGAATAGTTGCCATCTTCCTTACAAAATTGCTATTGACACCAAAGTTTCTAATTATAGAGAAATAAATAATAGATTGAGATAGATTTATGTCCATTCATTCTTTTTGTCTTAAAAGTCCTGGTTTGAGGGACACAGAAGGATTTCATTCATCTGCTATTCAAAGCAAAGAAAACCAACCCAATCCAAAACTCCCAGATTTTGTATATGCTCAGCCTGACTCAAAATATTGCCCAAATGCATTTAAAGTATGAATCTGAGGATTTAAAAAAATCATATAAGACACCTTAGTTTTGTGCCACCAATTGAGGTATGGGGAACTCAGTTTCATCTCTAGATGCTTTTCTTTCCATGTCACCAGCCTGGCCTTTTCTGTGTTTGACAACTTGTTGCTTAATCACATGTTCAAATTTCAACTATTTATTGCTAGCACATATTTTTATTTTAACTCTCATGTTTGAGCAGCTGCATGCTGGTAAAGAATATCAGCTTTCTCTGAAACAAGAATCTGTCTTATTTAAGTCACCAGGGTTCTTTAGTGCCTGCCTTTTCTAATAAGGCCATTTTCTCTGCATTAGCAAAGGATACATAAGAGCAAAGATTTTTTTAAAATAAAAACCCCTGATGTTAAATTAGTAAGACCTAACCTATAATTAAATTAAGATGAATGGGAACCACTGTTAAAAATCTTTTCAAATAATTAGCTGTCAAATTAAACTAAAAAAGAAAAGATGCAATTGAGGATAATTATACAAGGAATGTACATTTGGATCTGAAATTGCTACCTTGTTTGGCAAAACAGCAACTGTGTATTGAGACAGATCTCTATCCACTAGCTCAGGCTTTGGGAAAAGTAACGGCAATACAGTGGCACTCACAACAGTACAGAAGGATTTCTTTTCGCAGATCTCTGACTTTGGGGTTTCGGGTCACACATTATACTAAAGCTATGGATTGTTGAATTAGTTACAACTGACTGAGTTTCAGCTATATGGTTAACAAAAGCCAAACTATTTATAGCTTAAAGTTGTGGGAAGAATCCAGAGAAAGAAATATTTTGGGAAATATTAAAAAGGCAGAATATATTTTCCCAAAGGATTTTAAAGGCAGAAACCAACCCCCACTCCACGTCTCTCTGTCCCAAACAGAAACCAGGTCTGCAGAAATGCAGATGTGATAATCTTGTCAGAAAGATTGGAGCCAGGAAGCTTGGATTAGAAAGAAAGATCCCTAGAATCAACAAACCCTCACACCAAAAATCCAACAGTCATCAGCCACAGCCCCAGGGAAGCAGGATTTGACCTTTGGGACTTTATAGGATTAACCCAAGAGGTGTGAGAGATGGGAAGGAAGAAAAACTCAGATATAAAGCAGGAGATGTAAGAAGCATACCCAGGATCAGTCATAAAGGACTCAGATGCCAACACACTAACGCTCAAAGTTTGGGGAACAAACAGGTTGAACAAAGTACTAGTATATGAGAGCAAGTATAATAGAGTTGCCATTGCCAAAACTTGGTGAATGAAATTCACAAGTGTAATGTACTGCTGGAAGGATATAAAGTGTTCAAAAGAAACAGACTTAACAAAAGAGGAGAGTGGAGTTGCATTATACGTAAAAAAATCACTACACCTCTACAGAAATGCATAAAACCAAGGATGAAAGCCTACTCAAATGTGTATGGGTTAATATAAAAAGAAAAAAGAATGACATTGCCTTAGGTGTATACTATAGGCCACTCAACCAAGCAGAAGAAATAGATGAACTTTTTACTAATCAGTTAACTAATGCATGCAGAAAGCACACCACAGTAGTAATGGGGAACTTTAACAACCCTGACATCAACCGGGAGACAAACTCTGTATCAAGTGAGAGATCAAACAGGTTCCTTACAAGCCTAGCTGACAACTGTGTCATCCAAAAGGTAAAGGAAAGAACTAGAGGGTCAGCTGTACTGGACTTAATTCTTACTAACAGAGAAGAAGAGATAGAGGGATTGAAGTTGCTGCAATTTGGGAGGAGAATGGCCATGTCACATTGGAATTCAATATAATGCAGAAACAAGCAAAAGAACAAAATAAAACTAGTGTCTTAGATTTTAGAAGAGCTGGTTTCAACAAACTTAGGGAGAACTTGAGAAGGATTCCATACAAATCTTAAAGGGGAAAATAAATCAAGATGCTTGGGAAAATCTGAAGAATAAGGTTATAAAAGCTCATCCCAGTTCAATATCACTGAAAAAGAAAAATAAGAAATCCAAGAAGAAACCAGCATAGTTGCATAAAGAATTATCTGATAAACTGAAGGACAAAAAAAGATAAGTACAAAAAATGGAAAGAGGAACACATAACTAAGGCAGAGTACTAGCATATAGCCCGAATCTGCAAAGATAAAGTCAGGAAAGCTAAGGCTTAGGATGAACTAAGACTTGCAATAAATAAAAATAATAATAAAAAAAGATTCCTTCAAAATGAAAAAACAAGAAAAGAAGTCAAGGAAACAATCGATCCACTAACGAGAGTAGATGGAAAAGAAGTGATCGGCAGCAGGGAAAAAGCAGAGCTGCTTAATTCATTCTTTGCATCTGTCTTCACACAAAAGGAAAAAAATAGCCCAATCTACCAAAAACAAAACTGTAAAGGCAAACTAGGAATACAAATTAAAATAGGCAAGAAAATGGTAAGAGAACACCTGTACACCTTAGACGAGTTCAAATCATCAGGACCAGATGGATTACATCCCAGAGTTCTGAAGGAGCTGGCAGACATGGTCATGGAACCATTGAATCATATCTTTCAAAAATTCTGGAGCACCGGGGAATTACCAGAAGACTGGAAAAGAGCTGGCATGGTTGCCATCTTTAAATAAAGGGAAAAAATGGATCCAGGAAAGTACAGACCAATCGGCCTGAAGTCATCAGTATCTGGGAAGATCCTGGAAAAGATCATCAAGCAACAGATCTGGGAATACCTAGAAGCAAGCAAAATTATAACCAGAAGCTAACATGTGTTTGTCAAAAACAAATCATTCCAAACAAATCTTATTTCATTCTTTGACATAGTGACTAAATTTGTGGACCAGTGAAATGCTATGGACATAGTATAATTGGATTTCAGTAAGGCATCTGACAAAGAAGACCTCAACCTACTTTTTAATAAGTTAGAAAAATGTGGGATAGAAAACATCATCACCAAATGGATTCGTAACTACTGACAAACCATACTCAATGTGTAGTCCATAATGAAACTATGTCTACATGGAGGGAAGTAAGCAGTGGGGTACCCCAAGATTCTATCTTAGGCCCAGTACTCTTCAATACATTTATAAACAATTTAGATGAAGGTGTTCTGTACTGCTCACACCCCAAGTGGGTTTAAAGTCTTTATTGAGGGTTTGCCAGCCCCAAACAGTATTTCCCCAGATTAACCCCATGCAGGAACAAGCACAAAACCCAATGAGTCCAATTCTCAAGTTTGGGAACATAGAGCAAGGCTGTAGAATCACCCACCAGGTTGAAGTCAAAAGACAAGTCCAAGATCCAAACACAAAGCACCAAAACCCAAATCCAAGGCTTAAGAGGCAAAGTCCAAAGTCTGAAGAGCAAAGTCCAAATCTATCAGCAGAGTCAATGTTTCAATCCATGGCAAGAATCACAATGACTAAGAAAATGTATGGAAAGAAACAGATGAGTTGTTTACAATGTTGTTGTATTCCATATGTTGAGCTAAACAGCTGCTAACATGGGCAACTCATTAGGAGGAGCAAGGCTCCTCCTCATGAGTAGCCTCACCAACCTCTATTGCACCTGCCTCCCTCAGTCCCTCAGTTCGATGGAGTCTTCAGGCAAAGAATGGGAGCAGATGCCTGCAGTCAGCGAGGATGCCACACCTTCCCCCGATCCAAGGATGTGCAGGGCAGTGAGGTGATAGGCACAAGGCTGGTCAGCCAGGTTACTTTTAAGGAGGCTGCCTCGCCCATCATGAGGGGCCTAATCGGCATTGCCTATTTAATCCCACCCACAGAAATGGGTGTTGTTGGAACAATGGGTGTAGATTCCTTGCTCCCTGATTCCTGCCGCTTGTGTTACTTGACAAGGTTTAAGTATTGCCACAACAGAACTGGCAGGAATTAGTTACTGTAGTTTAGTGAGTGGTTCTTTCTTTCTTTCTTTCTTTCTTTTCTTTTTTTCTTTTCTTTTCTTTTTTTCTCTCTTCCTTCCTCCCTCCCTCCCTCCCTTCCTTCCTTCCGTATATCACATTAACTATTTACATTAATTACTCCAATAACCCAATTAAAGATGTTATGCAAATAAGGTTATTTCCTTGTACTGGGATTTTTAAATTGTAGTTTGTTGAACTAGCCAAAATGTCCTGATATGCACATGTAATTAGGTCATGACATTTGCCATATTTTTGGTTTAGTGTACTGTAGATTATTCAAATAATCATGGTTAAAACATCTCATGGTAATGTGCAAATAAGAATAGTCAGAATGTAAATGGATCATTTTACCATGGTAACTGACCATACACTAATGGAATAGAATTACACTAATTGGATTTAGGAGCCATAATGTAGCTGTTTTTATGTAGTTATCAATAATAAACCTATCAACAAACATATAAATTGAGCCTTTTAACCCTTCTTTAACTGAGGTATTAGATTTACTGTGTTTTTCCAGAAAGAAACTGCAACCATACTAGATCTTTTTAAGCTCAATGTTATAAGACAGTGATGGCGAACCTTTTAGAGACCAAGTGCCCAAACTGCAACCCAAAACCCACTTATGTATCGCCGGGTGCCGGGTGGGTGTGGCCCACTGGGTGGGCATGGCTACAGTGGTCATGGCAGACTGGGTGGGCATGGCCAGGGTGGGCGTGGCCAGCTCGATGTTGCTCCTGGGGAGGGATGCCTGTGGGGGCTGGGCAGGGTTGGGGGAGATCCAGGGGGTCTCTGGCGGGTGGGACAGTGGGCAGGAGGGCGCCTTGCTCAGCTGATGGCTTGGGGGGGAAGGGGGCAGCTACACCCCCTCGCAAACGCTGCCATCTCACGAAAGCAGGATGAAAACTCCAAAAAGCGACAAGGAAAAAAGTTAAAACAAAAGAGTGTGTCGCAATGGTTTTCTTCCCCACTTCCTTCTAACTGCAGTTTAAATATGTAAAGACCACAAAAGAAAAAACTTGGCTTTCTCTCGTGTTAATTCAGAAGGCAGGAACGGGAGGATTGGGGGGTTGTTTGTTTCAAAGGAAGGGAAAGAGAGGGGCTGGGGGAGCGCCTCAGGTGAACAGCGATGGCGCAAGGCTTCTGGCTATACAGGGGGGCGTTGGGGGGGGCGTTCTCTTTAAAAGAGCAAAACGAGGCAAAAAATAAAAATCCCCCACTCACTCCAGCTCCCAAAAACACAATAACAGAGCTTTCAGTAATACAAACAGTCCTTGGAGGCCATCTGGGTGGGCTCACTGTCCCTCTGACTCCCCCCCCAGACACTTGCCAGAGCCTTTTAATCGCAGAATGTTGGGCAGGAGGGTCCCCCCTCTTGAGTCAGGAGTGCCAGCTCAGCAGCACAAAGGCGGATTGGCACCGTCTGTCTCACCCTCATGTCACTGTGTGTGTGTGTGTGTGTGTGTGTGTGTGTGTGTCTTCCAACCCAGCCTTGGCCTGCAGGGCGGGTGGCGTCCCCTAAGACCACCCCTCCTCAGGTCGCCATCATCCTGCTCTCCCCCCTCCCTGGCCTGCCATCTGTCAGAAATGGTGCTTGAGCGGTGTGTGTGTGAGGGGGGGGAGCTGGACTAGAAAAATGCCCATCCAGTGCCCAGAAGCTGCTGCCAAGGTGGCTCATCACCTTCCTTTGAGGAGAAAGGTGGCCAGCATGCCCTGGGGACAGGGGGGTGAGGGGCGTGGGGGAGACTCCTGAGCTCCGCAGCTCTTCTGAGGGAAGGAGAAGGAGAGTGGGGAGGGGCTGTGCTGGGATCGGGGCTCCTCATGCCTTCTGCTGCCCACCTGCGCTCTTCTGCTGCACATGCTGTGGCTCCGCTTGCCTGGTAGGGCAGGGGCGCACTTGCGCATGGGGATGCATGTGGGGCTGCTGCCTCACTTGCTGTGTCGTGGCTGGACTGGGCTGGGTGCGGAGCCTCCTCACCGCTTCTTCCCTGCAGACATCGGGAGTGCCCACCCCACCTACCCCTCATCCCGGGGCGGCTGCCACTGTCCAGCGCTCTCCAGCCTGTCGCCCGCCGGCCAGGTGCGCCGAGCTCAGGCCTTGGGCAGATAGAGGCTGGAGGGGAGCGAGAGCTGCGGCTGCCCGTCTGCAATCTTCTGCCGCAGACTCCGTGGCTCCGCTTGCCTGGCAGGGCGGGGGCGCGCTCGCGCACATGGAGCTGCTGCCTCGCTTTCTATGCTGTGCCTGGGCTGGACTGGGCTGGGTGTGGAGCCTCCTCGCCGCTTCTTCCTCCGCAGACATCGGGAGCACCCACCCCACCTACCTCTCATCCCGGGGCAGCTGCTGCCCTCCGGTGCTCTTTAGCCCGTCAAGCTAGGGCCTTGGGCAGATGGAGGCCAGAGGGGAGCGAGAGCCGTGGCTGCCCGGCTCCTCCACCTGAGGACAATGCGGGGAGAGGCGCCACCTGGCTCGGTAAGCTGTGGTCTGCCCGCAGAAGGAGGAGGAGGAGGAGGGCTGGCTGGGGATGGGCGCAGCGCTGCCAATGGGGGGAATCTCACCAGCCCCATCCTGGAGTGGGGAGAGAGAGGCCAAGGGAGCCTGAAGGGAGGCAAGCATGGTGCTCGGGGATAGCCGCTCTCCCCCCTCCCCCCGTGCTCCCACAGAAGGGCTGGCTGGCTTCGGCATCACCTGGGCAGGCCTGGCCGTGCATCCGCCCAGAGGCATTGGTGGGCCCTCCCTCCCTCCCTCCCTCCCTCCCTCCCTCCCTCCCTTCCTTCCTTCCTTCTCCCTCTCCTCCTTCCTTCCTTCCTCTCTCTCTCTCTCCCTTTCTCCAAAGTCCAAACTTACGTGTCCTCCTTCCCCCGCTAGCCTTCTGCAAAGCACAAATGGACGCCGCGTCCTACTTGTCTCCAAACTCATGCCCACCATCGCTTCCAAAGGCTGTCTGCTCGCTCACTCGCTCTCTTGCTGCACTCCCGCCAAAACCTGCTCCTTTTATAGGTTCCCCTCTCCCCGCCTAGTTCTTGCAGCTATTCCCGTGAGAGCGCTGCTGGATTCGGTTTCCCTGCCCTCTCCAGTTCCCACTAGTCAGGCGCATGTGGAGAGGGGGAGGGGAGTGTCCCTCTAGCGCACGTGCCGACATAAAGGGCTCTGCGTGCCCTGTCTGGCATGCATGCCATAGGTTCGCCACCACGGTTATAAGAGAAATTACGCTACATCATTTGATTTTTAAAAAAAATCTAAAATAACAGCTGTATAATTTGAAGACCTAGCATGCTGTGTAATTAAGAATCTGGGATAAAATGGGATTAAAGTGGAACACCTTAATTAAGCATTTTCTAAACATGATTTTGGGTAGATAACACTTTGCCCTAGGTTCCTCATGTTTTTTGAACTAGAAAGATCTTCTAGATCAGGGGTCTTCAGACTTGGCCCTTTTATGACTTGTGGACTTCAACTCCCAGAATTCCTCAGCCAGCGTGCCTGTCATAAAGTCATAAAAGGGCGAAGTTTGAAGACCCCTGTTCTAGGTCATGGAGATCATAACAAATCCAAAAAATAAAAGTTGAAATATGGAAAGGAGTCTCTTCCCAACCTGTCTGTTTTAGTCCAAAGCTCATGTTGTTCTAAAATTCTGAAGAGGACTTCCGGATCCGGTTGCAGCGCCAGCGGACGTGCAAAGAACTTGTTCTCTTTGCCGTCCAGTTTTCCCCCGCCGGTAGACCCTGGACAGGGTCGAAAGTCACCCTGGAGGGGCGACCACCATAGAGGAGGGCACTCGTCGATCGCGGAGGGAGCGGCAGCTCCCTCTGTGGTCCGAGAAATCACCTTTGGGCCGACGGGGAAAAGATCGGCCAGTAACATGGCCGATCACTTAGCTGCTCCAGCCGAAAGTCACAGCAACATCTAAGCAAAAAGAACCACCGTGGAAGATCTGGGTGAGACCTTTCCTTCCCTCTTGTTATTTTCTTTATTTCCCTATGAAAAGCCTCTAGAAACTATTCCCTCCCTTGAAAAAGCAGCGTTTGAATACTTGGGAAAAAAGTAATTACTCTTTATTGTGTATTTGAACTGCTGGAATTTGGGGGATCCTGAAAAAAGAAGAAAAAGAAAAAGAAAAAAAGCCTTACTGTGACTCTTTCTCGCTATTTGCTTGTTTTCAACTTAAGTGGAAATTTTTAGGGAGGGGGGTGGAGTGTTTTTCTTTCCTAACCCCCTTCTGAACATTTTTATCCACTTTAAAAAGGAAAAAAAAAACTATCCTGGCTACTGGGTGGAGTTATGTGGATTGGAGGGTTACAATGTATCCAGGAAATTGGCGTGAAGCACAGAAAGCCTTATCGTAACATTGTAACCATGGTAACGGAACTGCTGAACTTGGCGCTACGCCCAGACATTCCTGTACTTTTCTTATAGAAAAAAAAAGAGAGAGAGAAGAAGAATGGAAGCCTATCCACACCTTAATTATGGACTCATACTAGCAAAAATCTTGGAAACGAGAGAAGAATTAAGTGAACATTTCAGGACACTTAGGAATGAGAATGGTTCAGAGTTAAAAATTGAATTTCAAACTCCAACTGATCATGATACACAATTGGATTTACAACTTAATGAGATGGAGGATTTATATCTACAATTTACTGAAGAGGAAGATGTTACACCTTATATACAAAGGATGGAGATTTCTGAGGACCAAAGGCAGAATTTAATTGAAACATCTATAGATTTAAAAACAACAGAAATGGACTCTCTAATACGAGACATTAAAAATGCTGACAATACATACAAACAACGAATAATCACCATACTGACTAAGACTGATTACATAGTGCAGACAATATTGGGAAAAAGAGAAGAAGATTATGATCAGACGCAACTGTGGGAAAATGTGTATAATCAAATATTAAGATGGGAGGAGCTAAAGGCCCTATTGTGGAAACCTGCTTGGCATAAAAAGAAAGCTAGAATTAGGTTTAAAAATGAGTGTTAAAACTTTATTTGATGGGTAAAATGGTTTTTAGAGACTTTAAGTGAGCTAAGATTTTTGAGATTTTTAAAGTTTAAGATTTTAGTCTGATTAATATTGATCTGAATTATGGATTTGATTATGGCTTGGAATGGCAACTATGGAAAACTGGAAAAGTTAAAACTAAAGGAGTTGTATTGAGATTGGTGAAATATTAATGATATTTTTACTTGCAATGATTGAAGAATGGATTGATTTATAAAAATGTTTGATAGAGTATAGGAAACAGAATATAGTGGAGAAATTTTAAAATATACATATATATAATAGCTATATGTTTAGCTTAGAAATAATTAGAAATAACTCAAGTTAATGTAAAATGGTTTAAAAACATAAAGTTATATTCGTTTATAAAATATGTATGTGAAATAGAATAAGAGATAGAAGTTAATTGAGAAATATAAAGTGAATATTTGGAGTAATATGGTCTGTATTATATGGATACTTGAATTGTATACTATATGTCTATGTAATGCCAATTGGAATATGTTAATAGTTAATTAAGCTCGAAACGGGTGGAAATACTATTGATAGTTTTGTTTTGTTTTTTGTTTTTTTGTTTTTTTGATTGATAAAATAGAGAGGGAAATTTTAAAAAGTAACCTAAATTGTTTATGTATGACTATATGTTTTATTTTGTTTTATGGAGCGCCCTATCTCCACGATGAGTCCTAAGCACTTGGCTGTAAAATTAAAAAAATTCAATAAAACTTGTTATATAAAATTCTGAAGAGAAAGAAAAAAATGGCTTGTCCAAATACAATTGGAAAAGCCCTTAGAGCTAGGGTTAGGATCATCTAGCATTGAAAAATCAAGTAAGTAATTTCCCAAGAGAAATGTTTCCCTTGGATAACCATATTATTTGTTTGTTTAATCAATTTGTACAGGTCCATCTTAACAAGTTATTCTGGGCAATGAACAATATTAAAATAAAAATTAAATATTATATAAACATGTCCTACATCATGCTTCTGCAACAATGCATGGTATATAAAACAAGATTAGATTTTAACCTGTTCTTTTTGTACTACCTCCATGACAAAGAAATAAGTATAAAAGAGGTTCTACAGATGGAAAAGCACAAATAGCCCAGTTTATGTCAATTTCAGCCTCTTGTTTCTACAAGGGCTGAATTAAAAATAATATCTTCAATGTTATAAGTCACCAATAGATGGCAACACTGATGTGCTAGAAATTTTTTGGCACCTGTTCTTTCCCTTCAGTTTGCAGGAAGTTTCATGAAAAAAGGTTGCATTGCTATTGTTCATGAAATGGAAGCTTGTAGTGAGTACTTATTAGTATGCTTTAAACATCATGCCATGATTGAATGTTTGAATGTCTAAAGAAGAATGTACAATTGGAAGTCATAATCACCAAATGCAGGCTGTTTGTTGTGATGATTGGGTTGACAGGAGTACTGTGCATCAGAGGGCAAACAAATGTAAAGAGGGCGAACCAGAAGATGATTTGTGTGATCAAGAACAAAGTGAATGACCTGTGACAGCAACTGATGAGTTTCAGAAGTGAAAGGTTGATGAACTGATTAAAGACAATCAGGAGATCATTCAAAGGGAAATTGCTGTCAAGCTTGGCATTTCCATAGGAATGTGTGGTCACAATATTGATGTTCTTCAACATTGGAAAATTTATGCAAGACAAGTTCCACACATGCTAAGAGCAGAGACGAAAGCTTAAAGAGTTGGAATTTGCCAGCAACTGTCATGCTACAAGGATGAAGTAAAGGAATGTTTACAGCATTGTGACAGTCAATAAAATATAGGTTCATCACTATGACCCAGAAACAAAGCGTAGGTCCATGGAATATCAACCTAAAACTTCACTTGCAAATAAAAGAAAAACAAAATCCAAGCCACAGCAGAAAACTTAATGGTTACCTGCTGGGGGGATGGGAATGTTCACATGGTTTTCCTTGAAAAGGGCATCACTTTCAACTATATTGCAGAACTCAAAAGTTTGAAAAAAGAGTAGAAAGAGATCAAAAGCACAATAAGAAATTTTGCTGCACTGTGACAATGCTATGACATGACATTTCACAAACCACCCAAGAGGCAATTGTAAATTTGGATCTCATAGTCTATCCACTGTATAATCCAAGCTTGACATGATATAATTTCTACGTTTCCCAAAACTAATGGGATACATTTATGGGCATCTGTTGACTCAAATAGATGGAAAGGATTGTCAGACCTGATTGAAGACTCAAAATTTTAAGAAGCTTATACATTGTTGGTAGATGTGTGTAGCAAATTGTGGTCTTTAAATAGAAAAGTAAATACAAGAAACAAAAGAGCTCATTTCAATGAATATTGTCCTGTTTCATCTATTAAATATCCGTATTTAATTAAAGTTATGGAGATGGAGGCCTTACATTTTTTTTTCCAGCTGTATTTCCAGAGGCTGGAAATGAAAGTTATACATTAGCTTCTTTTCCCATCTGAGTTTGAATGATATCTCATTAATCAAATTTAGCAACAATATGCTTAACCACAACATATCTTAACATGTCACTGAGCACTGATGGTAACATATATACTGATAGGATCTGAGTACATGCAATTACCCAGGGGAAAAAAAATCCTGGGATCAAAGTGAAAGCTCAATGAAGATAAAGATGTCAACTCTTTAGAGCATTTTGAAAAAGTCAAATTCTATGCTAGGGATCATTTGAAAAAGGACTGAAATGAAATTGTCAGTCCACAGTTGGAACATTGTGTACAGTTCTAATTGCCATATTTGAAAAGATATAGAAGAGAGCTGGGAAAAACTGTACTAGAGGGCAGGTAAGATGATTAGGCTTCAAATCTCTATGAGAAAAGGTAAGAATATTGGACAACCTTTAGCTTATGAAAAAGTGATGAAGGATATAGTGACATGATTAAAGTCTATAGAAATATTCATGGCATGGAGAAAGTAAACAAGGAAGCTGGTTAAAAGATTTAGAACAAACAAAAGAAAGCATCTCACCCAGCTCATTAACCTATGGAACTCATTATTACAAGGCATGGTGATACCTACTCATTTTGATGACCTTAAAAGGGAATGGATAAATTCAAGGAGGGCAGGTTTATCAAGGACTATTGGTCTTAAAACTCAATGTTATTTCCATATTGGGAATAGAATGTCTCCAAATGTCATTTGCGAGGTAATAATGACAGGGAGGTAGTATGCTTCCAAATTCAGATGGGAAATGCTCCTAAAGGATTAGTCTGATAAGAAAAAAAATGCTGGAATAAAATCAGCATTGGCCTAACTCAGAAAGATTATTATAACTATAACCTGCTTGTCCGACAAGCTCAGATATTCTCAGTATACATTCCCAAAGGGAAAGTTGCTCTTTGTCTCATGCACAGAGAATCAAAAGTACAACTTTTCTGCTGGCAATAAAAACTTGGACAATTCTCCAGAAGTGGAAGACCAAGGCTGAGAAACTATCAACTTTTCCTATAGCCTCTGATTAATGTTTAAAATCCTAGAGAAAAGAGAAGTCCAGGTAATTGAAACAGAAAAAAACCCCATCTGTTTCAAGAATATTTTATTTCTGTAGAAATAGGTAAAACATTTCTGGAGTTGGTACTAGCTTTTTATTTTCTGTGTGGTGCTAAATTTAATTTGCTATATTTCTCTGTACAAACTCTGAAATATGATATTTGATATATGCCTTCATGAATACCTCAGGCTATGTTCACAAAGCCAAAGCCATAAATTTTCCTATAGAAACTTCTTATAAGCAGCAATATTAATCTGGAATTCCCTATCTTCTCTCTTTTATGGAACAGATAGCACCAACTTCAGGTCTGCCTGGAGCATTGCATTTCTTTTTTTTTTCTTTTTTACATAAGTAATCTGTTTTTCTTGTGAGCTGGTCAGCTCAGTTATTTAATATTGAATGTTTGCATTTTAATATTTCATACTTAAAATGATTGTTATGTTTTATTTTGTTTTAAAGGTGTTGGTTTATGTCTTGTGAGATTGCTTTATATCCAACGAAGGGAAGAAAGGGCTGAATCCTCTAACAATGTGGCTATTCACTGTATAGCTAAGAGGAGGTATTACAGAAATTATTCCAATATTTCCTTTCTGATCTTTTAAAAACCAATAACTGTAGTTAGGGAATAAAAAAAACAAGATATTGGCTAGATGATATGTGGTAGAAGTAAGAACTACCAAACCAATAAACCAAATTGCAGAAAGGTGGAGCCAGGTAATCAAAATTTGCATGATAACATAATTTACTATGTTTTCAAAAAAGCTTTAAAAAAAGAATGTCAGCCATATTTATTTCCCCATTGTATTTTCCCTTTTGCTTTTTACTATCTTGATTAAGAATTCGTTGAAACTTTAAAATTCTTTATTTTGCTTTTATCTCTGGAAAGTTCTTAAGGCTGTTGGAGCAGTTATGCTTTTCTCTGCCTGGTCCACTGGATGGGGAAATTGGAGAAGTCGTGGTCCCATATTGGGGATGGATGGTTTAAATGGAGACAGAACAGGAGAGAGTCTTATTTACAGTGAGGTTTTCAGGAAACATTAGAGTGACAGATTTCAGAGACTTGCTGGACTGAGTAGAATGTTAAGAAACTCCTCCCACTTTGAAATAAGATGTCATCTTTTTCAGCATCCTGAAAATGTACGTAACTCCTTTCACTCCATTTTAATGAATTTTTTCCCCCTTACTGCAAAGCTTCCCAAACTTGCACTAATACTTTAAAAAAAAAAAACTCCCCAATTTAACATCCTGTTTTCAATTACAATACTTTTTTTTTTCCTAATGGGGAAAAGAGATCCAGAATATCTAAACACTGATTTCATTTTCTGCTCTTGAAGTTCCCTCTTATTATTATTTTAGGTATTCCCTAAGGGCTAATCAGAGTGGACAAATTTACGTAAATATTAAGATTTTTGAAAGAAGTGGCAAACGACTAAAAGGAATAGGAGAGTTTCAGCTCTGCATACAGATACACAAATACACATTCCATGAAAAGCAACAAATATATTTGCATAACACATTCATGGCTAATTTAATCTTAGTGTACTGAATTAACTCAGTTGGCTGAGCTTGCCCAACTTATTTGAACTATAGATTAACTGGTTGGCATTGTTCCCCAACATACTAGGCTAAAATGGAGTTATCTAATGTATGGTTCAATGTGCCATGTGAAACCTAGTAAAAGCTTGAGACATCCCAATTACAGATGAGCCACAAATGTATGTTCATTATTTGATTATGAACTGAAATGGAGGTTTGCTTTTGTTACTGACCTTTAATCAGGGTTTTAATGTCACATAATTTCAATTTAGTACCATTCAATTGCAATCTTAGGAATGAGTTGAACCATTAACTGTGTTCATACAATGCCCTAAGCTATGGTTTGAATAATTGCAACTGGTTAGCTAAACCATAATTAGCTGATTTCACAAAGCACACTCAGCTATAAATAAATCATAAAGACAGCCTCTACAGAACATTTTCTAAATAGAATAAAAATAAATTATATGATTAATTAGTACAATTAAAAAATCAGGCCAGTATATATGTTTTTAGAGAGAGGGATACACATACAAATTTCCACTATGGTTTAAGCACAGAGAACTACAATGTATCTAGCACTTCCTATCACTCAAATTACCTTTTTTTTCAGATCAAAACGTTTGCTCTAAGAATCAGTGTTATTTAGAATTTTTTTCATAACGTAGTGTTGTGAGACAGCTAGAAAATCAACAACTGGTATTAATTTATGGCATAGGTTCTCATTTCTTCCTCAGTGGTATCCTTTTAAGGTTTCTTAAATTAGTTTCCATTAAATCTTATCTGAAAAATGTCGGAGTGAGTTCTAGGTATAAACTATAATGGCAAATCATGGATGAATCTTAATTTAAAAGCCCAAATTGTAGTCTAAGTGTAAACTACACTTCTTATTTCAAGTGTTAAACATAGAAGATAGAATAACAGCATTGGAAGGGAACTTGGAGATTTGCTTGTGCAGGAGACCTATACCATTTCAGACAAGTGGATGTCCAGTCTCTTCTTAAAAGCCTCCAGTGATGGAAAACCCACAACTTCTGAAGGCAAGGCATTCCACTGGTTAATTGTTCTCTGTTTGGAAATTTCTCCTTAGTTCTAGTTGCTTCTCTCCTTGTAAGTTTCCATCCATTGTTTCTTGTCTTGCCTTTTGGTGCTTTGAAAAATAGATTGACCCCCCTCATTTTTGTGTAGTCCCTCAAATATTGGAACACTGCTATCATGTCTCCCCTAATCCTTCTTTTCACCAGATTAGACATACCCAATTCCGGCAACCATTGTTCATATGTTTTAGCCTCCAGCTCCCAATCATCCTAGTTGCTCTTCTCTGCACTCTTTCCAGTGTCTTGACATCGTTTTTATGTTGTAGTGATCAAAACTGGATGCGGTATTCCAAGACTTTATTGGATTGATATTTAAATTAGGTAAAGTTTGAATGGAAAATATCTAATTACTGAAGGGGTTCAGTGGCATCTTAGTTTGGATGAATCTTTCTTCTCTCACAGCTTTTGAAGCAATTCATGTTGAATGCATTTCCTTCCAAAGTTATCTTCATAGTTGAAAATGTATAACAGAAAAGGGAGTCTTAAAATCTCTTTCTGTGCCTTAAATAGAGATAAGATGAAACCTCCTAATGTTTTGTTTCTGACATCTTGTTAAATATATAACTTCAGCAAAGGTTAGGATATCCTGTTTATAAAATGAAGGGGAAAGGGGGGGGGGGTTCAGAAGCTTTAATTTCCTCTTTATCGATTTCCCAACTTTGGAAGATAATATGTTCTGGGGTTGCTAGGAAACCACAGAAATCTTTTCTGGAAGTAAAGGAGGAAGTGGATACAAAACAAGTGGCTAGAGAAATGGACAGAGAAATGTCCATGATATCTAACAACTACCCAAGAACAATATCCTAGATCACTTGCTTTCCCTTGAAATCAATCATGGACCTGTGAAGTTTTTTGTTTGTTTTTTCATTTTAGATGCCTAATAGAATTTTCCAAAAACATATTTTCACAGAGAGTAACATAAACATCAATACTTGGAGAAAAGGTGGCAGATAGATAGGTATATAATCTAATTATCTCTTTTTAGTTTAGATTTTAGTTTTTAAAAGTTGCTGTCTTTTACCTGATTATTTTCCAGTTCATGTTGTCAGTGTTTTTAGGACAGCTTTATCTCCCCTCCCCATATTAGGCATCAGCTATTATAATCTGTAATATTACTTTGTTGGAAACTTCCAGAATGCTAGAATTTTAAACCCAATTTATTTATGTATTTATTTCTTTTGTATTTACTTTTCAATTCAAGCGATCCAGCTCATCAATTTCAAGATGATTAATGAAACTTAAGAAATTAAAACCTAATATAAAACATTAAAATACAGATGAAAATCAAAACTCAAATAAAAAATCAGATCAGTTAAAAATTAAATAATGCTTTCCCCCCCCCTAGATCCTCTAAATGGGAGAGAGGACAGTGTGGAGACCAAACACAGTTCTTAAGGGAAGGCTAACTCAGAAGCAATGTTGGATGCGGCCAATGGTGGGATTCAGCCAGTTCGCACCACTTCGGCAGAACCGGTAGCTAATTTTTTGTTGCCCAGGCCCAGAATGGACTTCAGGAAGCGGCATCCACACAGAGAACCGGTTGTTCACATATCTGAATCCCACCACTGGATGTGAGGGAGAAATAGTCTCCCACATGCCAGAAAGACTGGTCCTTTGACACTAGGAATGTCTTCAAAGAATCTCCCCTGCATAATCAGCCAGACTGATTGATAGCAAGAATACTGTTCTATCTAGTAGTCAGACCTTAAATCACTGAGGCCTTTAAATGTCAATACTAACATCTTACATTATATCCACTCAGCAGCTAGCAACCATTTACCGTATTTTTCCGTCTATAAGACGCACCCTTGTATAAGACACTCGGGCATGCGAGTTTCTCTGCGCCGATCAGCTGTTTGGCAGAGCGCCGAACAGCTGAGCTGGCAAATCTGGAAGTTCAGCCGGCTGACGATCTTGCCCCCTCCCCCCCTCCCGTTAGTGGCAAGCCCACAGGGACTTGACACCTGCACCAGGCAGCATGGCAACCCACACAGGCATGCCCTGGGCTGCGGAGGTTACAATTATTTTTCTGTGTATAAGACGCTGCACTTGTATAAGATGCACCTGATTTTTGAACAGGGTGTTTGCAGGGGGGAAAAATAGCATCTTATACACGGAAAAATATGGTAATACAAGTTCCCTTCCAGGTGCTACTTTCTCTACCATCAGCAAGTTCTAGGCATTTTCTAATGGTAGCCACTTAACTACACAAATGGAACAGGTGGAGGAAAGCTATTTTAGGGCAAAACTTTTACTTGGTTATTACTATAATCACAAATCATTTATCTGGAGTTAAATGTACTGTAGAGGCCATCTTGAACTCACTTCCATTTAGGAATTGAGAGATTGGGTTTTAGTCTTCTAGCAATCACAATAAAAATACAGTTTAGAATGTGGAAAAAGCCTAAAATTAGCCTTCCTAACTTATCTCTATTTTACATGTCAAACCAGACAATGTCTATAGTGCAAATTATACCAATAGTCAATTCTAGGGTCAGCTTCAAATGGAAAACAAATGTGCAAGTTTTTCCTGTACAAACCCATTGTCAAGTGGTGTATGAAAGGGCCTAATGTCTCTCCAGAGTACAGAATAATGCTAAAAATATATTTCGGGAGTTAATTCACTCAGAGATGCTCTAGGCTATAAGCAGTCAAGTACTTAGGCAGCCCCGGAGGAGCAAACTTTAAATCGGTGCCAACTGAAAAAACATATTGGAATGAATAAAAATGCCAGTGTGTTTCAGCAGAGTTTTCTTCAGCAGCAATAATTCTATAAATTGTTTTCTAGAAGTACATTCTCTTGAAGTTTGGTTTTTTTAGAGGGTGCACTTCTCAGATGAGAGCTTTACCTGTATTTTATATTTAGAGCTTTGAGATAACCTTTCCTCTAGTCTTCTGTATAGTTAATAATTTATAACAAATACATTTTTTCTCCTTTAGAGGGCACTGAAAGTTTGATTATATTTATTAAATCATTCTTGATCTTTTTTGATGATTGCTAATTATGAAACTCACACCCACTTGCTTGTCAAGAATGGAGCTGAAAAGATGTCACTAACTGAAATACAGTCTGATGGAAAAAGAAGTCTTCATTCTGGCAGTTGCCTTGCAAAAAGAAGAGAGCTTTTGGGGAACTGATAATTGTTTATATATTAGGATGACAAATCCAGGAATCAGAATTTCCTATGGATACATATGTTGTTGAATGTGTTTATATGTTGATCTGGTTTAAGATGTTGCACTTAGGAAGGGAGGTTTAATTGTTTTCCTGACTCATTTTTCGTGACCAATATATTACTTTATGTGGAAGAGAAATTATCCATTAGTATGTTGGGCTAATTCAATCTGGGGTATACAGGCTTCAGACTTAACTGCTACTGAAATTTTAAATCCACACATACTTAGTTATAACAGCGGTTTGCATATTTGTCAGTTCTTCCCATGCTCAACTTTTCTTGTTCTTTATTCTTTATTCTTTAAAAAAAAAAACTTTATTATACTGTATTTTCTATTATTATTTGATTTTATTGTATATCACGCAGAATTAGTTTGGAATTTGGTGGTATCTAAATTGAATTCAATTTTTTAAGTAATATGTGAAAACTAAAACAGTTTATAGCAGCAGCACAACACTTTAGTCCTCATATCCTACAAAGAAACAGATGAGATAAACACTATCCCAAGAATGTCCTATTCATGAATAATCAGGGAACCAAGGAGTAGTCTGGGGTGGGAATGCAATTGGCCCAGAGGGTGGCCCAGAGATTGTCAGGAAGGTAGAAAACAAATCTGATCGGGGGGGGGGGGGAAAAAAAAATAAAATAAAGGATAGGTTTATTTACACTAGAGGAGTGGACTTCGAAGATGGCAGAACTTACTAAAATGGCCAAAAGATTGGAGTTTATAGATTTATTTTTTTTGCTGAAAATGGACAAAAATGAATGGATGACTTTGCAATTTACTAATTGTTTATGGCAGTGATCCCCAACATTTCTGGCTTAGCAGACTGGCGGCAGCAGCAGTGGTGGCAGAGAAGGGATGGTTTCACGCACATGTGTGCCGCTTCCACAAATGCAGCTTTGCACGCATATGTGCTCACCAGCCACTTGCATGGCCTGGTTCCCAGGCCCGGGATAGGGGGACAAGGGGTTGGGGACCCCTGGTATGTGGGAAGAAGGGAACTGTAACAAGTCCTTTGGGAGGGCAAAAATGGTAACCGTCATATTTGTAACTGGTACAAGGAAGATTGGAAGTAGCTCCTTTAGATATTTTCCTTTTTCTCTCCTTTTGTCCTATCTTTTCATGACTTTTTCTGCTTCTCTCTTTTTTTTTGTCCTTTTTTTAAAAAAAATTCTTTGTTTCAATAGTTTTTAATCCTGCACAAAGTTTTTTTTTCCTAATAAAAATATTTATATAAAAAGAAGGAAATGAATAGCTTCAATCATATGATAACATTCTTCAATTTCTTGAAGGACTGCCACATAGAAAAGGCCACAACTAGAATGCTTCAAAGGGAAAACTATATCTAGGTTATAGGAAAGTGGGTTTTAGAGGAACAGTTGGAAAATAGATTGTTTTGTTCCATAGTAATAGGAGTTCAATAGTGCAACTAATTCTTCAGCATTGTGATGTTCTCTCTAACTGGAGATTTTTAAGCAGGGATTACAGTGTTGTAGACTATTTCCTATCAGTTAGAAGATTGGAATAGATAATTCATAAATTCCTCCGAATTATATGATTCCATACTTCAGAAAGGAGGGGAAATTGGCCTGATCTCTCAATTTGTGTCCATTAGATATTAGAATTTGCATTCAACTTTGTAATTAGAAACAGGTGGATTTTAATAAAAACAGGTAAGGAAAGACTTATAACATTAAAAGCTTACAGTAATTTCTTCCAGATTCAAAAGCAGGGTCTAATAGAAACAGCTGGTTCTTTCACACTGTGTTTTGCAGTGTGTAAAGATTCAGGCAAGAAATTAAATATTCAGGCAAGAAATTAAGAGAATAGCAGTTAATGAAGGTTAGCTCTGAGCTTTCACCCAAAAGCTTGAGATGATAGGTGATGTAGTCCATTGAGGTTTTTTGCTTGGAGAAGACTTAATTATAGAGTAGTTCATTTTTTATGGATTGTATCTATATAAAATCTAAATGGGAAATACATTTTTTGGGAGGAAGGGTTATTCCTGGAACATAATTTTATGCACCTTGAAAATAGCATATTGGTGTGAAGGTTAGACTTTGGTCATTTCCTCACTGATGATTTATAGCATCTTATAGTGGTTACCCAGCTATTATTGTGATAGTATAACGCCTATCATATAGGCATTGCGATAGTTGGAAGATGCTATAAATCATGGTGAAAAAAATAGCCTAAACCTTTCTCCCTGGCATGAAAGTTTATTATAAGGTTTAAAAATCCATTCATTTACACATACCACCCGTCCTATTCCAGCCTAGTATGATAAAGTCCAAGGAAAGAAAAGAGAAGCTTTGCCTCTAGATTCTATTATTCTGTCAAATGCAAGCACTCAGAAACTGAATTGTCTTCATTTATATTAAAAATGCATGTTGATGGTAAAAGATGCATCCTTGTACGTTAAGATAATCCATGCCAAGTTGTTTTCCTAGAAAAATTAAATTCTGCTGATTCTATAAATATTGAGTAAATGGAGGCTATCTTCGAGTATTACATTATGTAGTAAAATGGATTCTCTCTACTAATGAAAGAAAACCATTAAAGCCCCATTGGCCATTAATGGAAATTCAGTTTGACTCCTGGACATTTATGTTGCCTATATATATAGAATATATGTGGCATGTTGGCAGTAGTCTATGTTCATTGAATATAAAGAACAGATCATGGAAAGTATTTTTTTTAAAAAGATTTTCATAAAAGGTAGGTCTAATTTATTGGAAAATTGTTATAGAAATATTAACATTTTGGCAATATATAATCCAGAATTAGGGGTACCAATTGCAAGTGCAGAAATGTGCAGGGAAAAGCAGAAAATCAAAATTTTGCATCAAGGAATTGCAAGCTAAGCCCTTTCTGCTTGAAATGCATTGCCAGAAAGATCAACAACTCTCCCACCCATACTGTGGCAGCACAGGTGACATACCTTTTCACAAAGAGTTCCAGCTATCAGCTGAACCATATGAAAACAAATATACATACAGTACAGAAGGATCCACCCAGGGGTAGGCAACCTTGGCTCTTTTATGACTCGTGGACTTCAATTCCCAGAATTCCTGAGCCAGCTATGCTGGCTCAGGAATTCTGGGAGTTGAAGTCCACGAGTCATAAAAGAGCCAAGGTTGCCTACCCTGCACTAACAAATCTGCCAATAAAATTGATGTAAGACAATTAACCATGCAGAACATGATACATGCATATATCTTAATGTAAGTAGAAACAGATACTTTAGTTTTTTACATGGGAATTAAAATCGGGTGTCTTGGAAATAATCATCATTAATGAATTCTTATATTTTGCTACAATTTACAAAGATAGATTTTTATGTAGCTCTGGAGTAATTAGACCTATACTTAGTTTTGTAAATGTACAATGGCTTATTCAGGGGTTCTCGCACTTTTTAATTCAGCATCATAATAGCAAGGAGCAAAAAAAAAAAATCATTATCAATCACCATCACAAAATGCCACCTACTATGTCTGAAAGTAAAGCACAGAACAGAACACTTTTCATTGGAAGACTCATATCTGCCTTTTTGGAGGGAATGAGAAAAATGAATTGTTGTTGTTACGACTGAGAAAAAAACTTAAGTCCTTTATATTAGGCTTTAGCTGTCACTAGCAAGACTGAGTGGCTTTGGCCTTCTCAGTTTGGGATTTTATTATCTTTAGTAGTGGATGGGATTGCCCAAACAAACCCGGTACAAAAACTGGGGTCCCTCTAGACTCACTTCTCTTGTTCGAGAAGCAGTTTGCAGTCATGGACAGAAGCGCTTTTCCATAGCTTTGTGCATACCTCGAAGAGATGTATAAGAAATAATATCAAACATATCTTAAATGTTATTGACAAGACAAAACTGAAAAACAAAAACAGTTATGATTTTTCTGATGCTAAAAAAGCTTCTGATAATTTGGAGTGACATTTCATGTTTGCAGTTCTAAAGAAAGTAGGTTATGGTTCTACTTTTTTATATGGATACAGAGAAACGTTTTATAAAGAACGAAAATTCAACATTACAGAGAATGGTTTTATTTTGATGTTGATGTTTTGGGGAAAATAGGAAGAGGAAGGAGTATTATGTATGTTTGCTAACTTGAATTACTTATAAAGAAATAAAGATGGGATAAAAATCTAATAAATATACAAATACTTTTAAAAAATATACTATACTGAAGTACATTCCTCTTTATTTAATAAGCATTAGTATCATCAGCAATCTGAATACATAAAAAGGATTGAATTGAAAAATATGCAAGATTCAAGAGATAGTGGTGGGCTAATGGTTCTGAATTTCAAAATATATTATTAAGCTAATTGGTTAACATAGATTCCAGAATGAATTATATTTTGCTATAGTTCTATTATTTCCATGAAAGGAATGGCTTTTCCAGAGAAGTTGCACACATAGAAATAAACTATAAGAGATTGTGCAGTACTAAGTAACCAAATGAAAGCAGGAATAAGTATAGGAAAAAAATAAGTCCAGCTCTTTTTCCCACTGTCCCCCCCCCCCCCCCCCC